>WOVY01013866.1:0-23078 GCA_013436015.1 Rhipicephalus annulatus | reverse complement strand
AAGAAAATAAATAAACACGTGAGCCCTAACTAGACTGCTGTGTTCGACAGGAGTGGATGCAGGACTGCACGCATATCATTTCTACTGTAGGTCGTTGGTGCCTACTAAAATTTTCCAAGCACTGAACGTAGAACGTCCAGTACCTATTGTACGGCCTCAGTGTGTGGTGATTTCAGCTTACCGACGAACACTCGCTAATATTGATTGAAGAACAATCAAGATAGGTTTTTCTTCTTCCGGCGATGCCAAAGTAGGCTGGGATTCCGCATGTCGCTGCGACTTCGGCAACGGAGACCAAACTGCGTCAGTTGTGTCCATGTTTGTTTTGTTGGTACCGACCGTCACTGATCCATGTGGCTGCGGCTTTGGCAGTGTAGGCGAAGGGGAATCCGCAGAAACATGTTTTTCATTGCATTCTCCTTCATACCAGCCGAGTACAATCTGGGTGGAGAAGGAGATGGGGAAGCAGGGGTCTTATGGGCGCTGCGGATGCAAAGGTATTGGATTTTCTGACTAACTTCAAAGCCGACGGGACCGCCTTCTGATTGTCGCTGCAGCCTCGCAATCCGATGTATAGTCTCTCGCCATTTGCCTCAATACAGCTATCTCTGTTTTTTTTGGGGGGGGGGGGGCAATCTTTTGAGAAAGCTTCGTCGGATCCATTGCAATTCAAAAACTTGAGAACAATGGCTTTGCAACTGGCCGCGGGATGGATTTCAACATTCAAATTCAATTCAATTCAGTTTATTTCGACATCACAGGAGACATTACAAAAGTCACAACAGTGATGCTGTGGGGCGAAAGCAAAAAGCCATTAAGGCTTGACGAAGGCTTTCGCACCATTCGACAACATAGCAACAGCAACAGCAGCATGAGATCATCAGTTATTATACAATATCAAAAACATGTACTTCAAGGTCATGCCGATTTGCATTTTATTACACGTTGAAAAAACATTTACAGAACGGAGCAGTATAAATGGTTTATTGTAAGAAACTGTTTAAGGTTAGTGGCAGTAAGTAGCTCATCATCTGGCGACCATAGTTAGTACGTGTGTAAGGAATTTTCCAGTCATCGGTGGCTCGTGTGCTATAGGTCTATAGGCTCGTGTGCTATAGCTCGTGTGCTATAGGTATAGTCATCGGTGGCTCGTGTGCTATACATAGCGAGAACATACTCGCTTGTCTTCTTATACACTTCTCACGCGACCGAGCTTAATGCAGTTGATACATTTCAGCGGCTTCGGTACACACAGTCCTACAGAGTGTATGAAGTGGCCCACCTTTACGTGCGAAGGTAGAGAGTTGCCTATAAAATCTATTTTCGTGCTGCGTGAGGTACCCAAACGGGCAACCTTGACGATCACACTGGCTTGGTTAGCTGGCTTGACTTGACTACTCAAGTCTGGCCTGGGAAGGCAGGGTCAACATGGTAGATGATATTAGTAGTGACGTTGGAGCCCATCTGTATGTAGGAGCGGACGTTGATACTTACCAACTCTGTGACGTTGCGTAGAACGTTCAGTGCGACAGCATGCGAAACATCAATCGCCAAGACCTTCCTACGCGGTTCACTCTGATGTCGATGATTTCATCTGGCACCAACCCTTCGGGCAGCACCGAAACAGATTGTCTGTTGAGGCGCCTCGCGTTGCCGTTGGGCTCAGCAGGAACGAAAATGATGGTGTTTGCCTCTGGCTCTCGCCCCGCCGCGGTGGTCTAGTGGCTAAGGTACCCGGCTGCTGACCCGCAGGTCGCGGGTTCAAATCCCGGCTGCAGCGGCTGCATTTCCGATGGAGGCGGAAATGTTGTAGGTCCGTGTACTCAGATTTGGGGGCACGTTAAAGAACCCCAGGTGGTCAAAATTTCCGAAGCCCCTCCACTACGGCGTCTCTCATAATCATATGGTGGTTTTGGGACGTTAACCCCACGAATCTAATCTAATCCTCTGGCTCTCTCGGCGCTCTTTCATTCGGTGCGTTCGGGTACGAAGAGGTCCTGGTGTTACGCCTGTTTGTTTTTCAGCAAGTTGCAGCTTCTAAGTCATCGTCAGATGGCTCCTCACCTTTCAGTCCTCACCTGTCGCAATAGGGTCCCGCCTCCTTCCTTGACGTACATGGCCGTCGTAGATGCCGTGTGACCTAGCAAATATCCGAACTGATCCTGGTACATCGCTGATGAACGTGGCAGCAGACGTAATGAGATGCACATGCTGTTGTGCAAAAAAAAATAATTTTTTGGTTGGTTGTTCTTCAATGTTTTGGCGCAACCCACCACGGGGGATCGGCCATAAAACGAACAGTAGCTTATCTTTGATATGAAATTTCGCTTTAACAGCTGAATACATATAAATAGAAATGTTTTATTAACAAAGAACTGATTGGTGAAACATAAAATAAAAATACATAAACATTGGCAAGAAAAAAGAAAGGAAACGCAATGAGCTAATAGGGTTGGAAATAAAGCAAATTTATGCCTAAGGTTAACATTATATTCCTTTTGTTTTCATTAGAAAATTGCATACGACTTCAAAAACGTTCCTGTGGCTAAAGTCCTTTGCAGTTGCTCTTAAAGAGCGACTGAAAAAAAGGCATGATATACTTGAACAGTGTACCACTGGGAGCACACTTCCTCGTCGCCTACCTGAACCAAGTAGCCCAAGAAACAACTATGGGCCTTACATTTCCGACGTAATCGAGCGGTCTGTGCTTCCCCTATCGCGAAACATCTACCGGTGCACAGATAATGAGAAGGATGGCAAGTTGGACGAGTTGGTAAAGACCGATAAGGTAAGTGCGCAAAAGATGGGTGGAAACGCGAAAGGAGGAAAACGTGCTTGTTTGTCTTTTTGGCTTCGTTCGTGTTTCCACCTATCTTATGCGCGGTCACACTATGCACAGGAGATCACTGGTTCCTGTCTGCGGCATCTTTTGCGCTGGCAAAGCCGGATGCTCGCATTCATCACATGTAAACGCTGAGAAGTGAAAGCTTACAGTTCACAATAAAAAAAATTGGAAGCGCAAACCTACGGGACACAAGAGAAGAGACACAAGAGAAGTGTCTTGTTGGTTTGCGCTTCCAATTTTTTCATTATAAATTTGTACCAACTAGCCAGCCTGTCAACCCTTCTGCAAAGCTTACGGTGTCTCTCCCCCTCAGACGACTGAAAGGCGAAAACCATCTTCATATTCTACTCGATTTATCGATCCTGCAACGCCGCTCTCCGAAGGCTTTCAGTCCCACGGCTTCAAATAGCCTCCAAGATTGGAGGCACCTCACTTAGGCTTTGCATGGTCTCCGTCATCAGCCCACCTTACACCAATCGAGGATATCATGTGAGCCCGTCATCAAATGACAACGCGTGATGCCCCAGTGATGCTTTGATGACGTCATAATGACGTCACATAGCTTGCGGAAATTATCCCACGTCTTAAAAGAAAATCGTATTGTCGCCCTACTACCTTACAGTATCCAAATAATTCTGAAAGTAGCATACAAGAAGGTTATTTACTCTACGGCAGGCAAACATGTTTGATGTTGTGATATGCAGCTATTCAGGTATAGAAAACCCTTAGAGCAAAACACGAAGTCTACGCACAATGCTTGCATCGGTATGTCATAAATTCGACGGAGTCACGCTTCCAGTACGATGGGTATTACACGACCGGCAGCAGTGTTCTAGGGTCCGTTTAAACCACCGCAAAATGAATGTAACGATTTTTTCTTTCTCAATTAAATGAGCATCAACTTTTAGGCGAGGACTTCAAATACGAGGCCGAGTTTCTGTTGTGTTGTGGTGTCCAGGTCGGAAGCCGCATGCACAATTTTACAACGAATCTTCTCGCAGAAGGTGATGTTAATTTTCCTGAATACCCCACTAATTCCTTCATTTGATTCAAGAACCATCATATATACGCACTTTCGTGCTTTCCACTCGCGTTTTGGCGCCGAATTTTTGTGCTCTCTAAACATACAGGGCCTCTACGCGCGGGACATTTTCGTGACGCCTGCTGCACCAACTTTTTTTGGCTTCTTCTTCATCGCGTTGACTTATACGCTTTCGCAAAGACGAAGTGAGAAATTTTTTAGGGGTGAAGCTGCTTAGGGTGTATGTCTGTCCATCCTCCAATGGTGTATGTAGCCACCGGTGGCACCTACCCTAAAGAGCGGTCCTTAGAATATTCGCTTGATGGCGGCACTTGTATATAATGAATACTTGATGAAAAGATGTGAGATGGCTGTACTTGAAGTGTTCACTAGACAGATGGGTGGATGGATGGACGGATATACACATAGACAAACGGACTAACGGACACACAGACAGACAGAAGGACGGCCGCACGAACAGACACACGTGCGGACGAACAGACTGAAGAACAGACGTACGGACGGGCGCACGAAAGGACGGTTGCACCGATGGTCACACGAATGGACGGATAGACGGGCGGACGCATGGATAGACGCATGCACAGATGGAACCAAGAACGAATGGGTGGACGAAAGCACGAATGGACTGACGAACGCTTCGCCAATCATCATTCCCTACGTGGATATGCTGTGATTTTTTTTCTGCTTTTAATCACGTGATCACCGCCATGATGAAACGAGCGCTCAGCTCGCGAGCCTGGATCTGCGGTGTGTGTGGATGTTTTAAACGCGAAGCATTTTTTTGCAACCTACTAGAAATTTTTGGGTCTGTCTGTCTGTCTGTCGTCTGTCTGTCTGTCTGTCTGTCTGTCTGTCTGTCTGTCTGTCTGTCTGTCTGTCTTCGTCTGTCTGTCTTCTGTCTGTCTGTCTGTCTGTCTGTCTGTCTGTCTGTCTGTCTGTGTCTCGTTGCTCTCGTCATCGCCTCTTGGTGTTGGAAGGGTAAGAGGATTTGAGGGTTTTGTCAGGTTGATGATGAATCGAAAATTGGAATATCCCACGTACAGTGAGAATGAATGATATGCGAAGCACAAATGAGGAAGGTTGATGTGTCACTCTAAAAATCACCACAATGTTACGAGGTGAATGTAAATTATGCCGTACATAACTTCCGTGTCAAAATTAACATGTTTGCATTTCTCGTTTACCTCCGTCATCTATTCACGTCACGTGATGCCAAATTTAGTATATGTGCAGATAGCGAAACAGCCGCGAGCACGCTATGAACATGGCATGTTCTCATGTTCTTACATGACACGCGTGTCAGGATTATCATGTCTGCACCAGTTATATGCCATCGTCATCCATTGAGGTCACGTAATTCCCGATTGGTATATGTGGAGCTAGCGAAACGGTCGCGATCGAATCATGGAGAGCCCCCAACGTAACGTTGATAGGCGCACGCGGTGGGCACAGAGACGCTACGTTAGCAGAACGGGAGCACACTATAGTATAGTCCGACGCTATAGGCGTGACCGACGGTCGCGCCGGTCGCGCCTAGCCCGACGGCAACCTGCGCTAAATGCGACATGCTGCATTTCGCGCCGATGAGTTACCCAGACAGCACTGCGTCTGCTTCTTTTCGTGATGGAGAGACGCCGGATGCGCTGAAACGCACATGCGTCAAAGCAACGTAGAGCGGTGCCTGCCGTGGCACCGCTCGAAGTATTAGTATTATGTACTGGCGCTTTGACTGTCACATGTAGTCATGTTCTCACATGACACGCATCTCATGATTATCATGTTTGCACCACTCACATATCTTCGTCATCCATTCGCGTCACATAATACCAAATTTGGCGTATTTGAAGCTAGCGAAACGGCCGCGAGCGCATCATGAGTGTGGCATGTAGTCATGTTTCATGACACCCATGTCATGATTTTCGGGTTAGGGTCTGTATCTTGTGTTCACCATGCAATAATGTCATATCATACCAGTTTTGCAACATGTCATGTGAACGAAACCACCGCAAGAGCAGCAATACTATGAAACATAAATCATGACATTCATGACAAACATGCCGCGATTTTCATGTTATGAGTAATCAAATATGCTCGTAATGCAGTCATGTTCTGCCATACCAAGTTTGGTATTGGTACCATTATCCAAGACGGCCAGGAGAGCTAAAAGTCGTTGGCGGCTAGATAGATAGATAGAATAGATAGATAGATAGATAGATAGATAGATAGACTAGATAGATAGATAGATAGATAGATAGATAGATAGAATAAGATAATAGTAGATAGATAGATCGCTCGATCGCTTCGCTCGCTCCTCGCTCGCTAGCTCGCTCTGCCTCGCTCTCGCTCGCTCGCTCGCTCGCTCGCTCGCTCGCTCGCTCGCTCGCTCGCTCGCTCGCTCGCATCGCTAGCTTCAGATAGATATTCTCAATGTCGCCGAGTTCGCTAAGAAATGCTTCGCATTATTAAGTTGAAACTCTATCCCCAATGTCATAAAACCCTTTGCCCCAGACACCTGTGGCACACACCCGTTGCACCACAGATGGTTGAGAGCTTATATCTACTAAGAAATAGCGAGAACAGAAATTTGTAATTTAAATGAGAGAGTATTTAAAAAAAAACTGACATAGGCAGCGTTGACCTGACGAATAGAAATAATAAGAGTTTGTCTCGCAGCAGGAATTCAACCGAACCATTCTGCGCGGCAAGAAGTATTCACCACAGAGCCACAGACGGTCTTGGAACTGTTTTCGGAAAAGACCCTATGCAGGTGAAATGTCGGTGAATGGTCAATTATGGTTGCAATGGTAGCTACCTAGTTTTTTTAAACATTACATATGCACTCCTAGGATACAGGCGTCGCATCGAGTTAACGTCAGTCGTAGTTAAGCCTCATGCACTGAAGTTGATCTACGTATAGCTTTATTCAGTGCCACCATCCTCGCAAGCACAAGTGCTGCATATTAGATGACCGCTTATGCTGTTGGCAATACCCATTTAGTCGTCGGCGTCGTTGGTCTACTGTAAACAGATGGCGATATGAAAAATGCGCGAATGTTCAACATATGTGTGCGCGTAAAACATTTGCACACATATTTACCATTCTTTTGAAATGTTTTGATCGAAAAAAGAAAAATTACACCCAGCCCCCTTGTTTTCGCATGCATAGCAGAGCATGCTATGCATGTTCTGCTATGCATGGACCTCGCATGGGACGTGAGATCTGCTGTGTTTTTTTTTTCGTGTTTGATTTGCAGTTTTGTATTTCGCAACAGGCTTTCGCCATCTGACTTTTCTCAGGAGGCATCCGAGGTGTTCGTCCTAATAAAATCTATTAAGGAGAAAGCATTGTATGCCTTATTACATAACAAAAGTGACTGTCTGCATAAACATGAATGCTGCGAAAAGTGGAAAGATGTCGTATGAAATTTGGATATGAACAAAGGCACAAGTAACAGAAGCATAAGACGAGTGCTAGCTCTAAACTAATGGTTACTGTCTGGAGGATCGCCTGTTTACCACTTAACAAAGATGAAAAAAACGTCATCAAAGAACTGCTTATTCCACTCCCACAATTGAAATGAGTTACAACATGCCACAACATGTTAATCCGATTTTACATCGAAAATCATGTAAGCAAGTGGACACTTGGTTAGAAAATGTTGACATAGTTAGAACTGCCAAAAACTGAGAGCTTGCGACTAGGTAACACATGCTCAGACTCGAGCCTTTGTGATTAGGAACGCGAAGATGAAAATGACTCGTACGATTGCGAAATTTGGACGTAGTTATAACTTTATAGATCACCCAATATTTGTGACGTAAGCATGTCATACGGCGACATGATACCATCAATCATCGCTGCTTGGTCAAACATAGGCTAATCACGGCAGCAGTCCGGCCCCACAAGAGGTGCGGCAAGTGTCAGAAGTGAGAAAGGAGGGACTTGAAGAATCAATTCAATCGTAATATAATAAGGAGGTTCATACCTTTCAGCGTTAAGCGAATGCAAACGGAATCCCTTGAGTTTTTTGTTTTTTTTTTTCCTCGACCCAAGAATGTTTCCTTCCGCATTGCCCCTTTAAATCATACTTTGCTGCATCCATTTGCGGACACAGGTGAAGTATCCTTTTGAAGCCGCCAGGAAAGCAAGGATAGGGTTGCCTCTCTCTCTTTCTTTCTCTGTCTCCCTTTTTCTCTCTCTCTCTCTCTCACACGCACGTATACACACACACACACACACACACACACACACGCACACGCACACGTGTGTGTGCGCGCGTGAAAGAATTTGCGAGAAGCACATTTGGCTCATGGGTGGACACAATTTTATTGAATGTCCTGCAAGGTTTAACATGACCCGTGCTTAGGTCTCCCACGAAGGGTCGTCATGGCCTCGCCTCAACGCCGCCTCGCGGGCTTGCTGGACTGCGCACATCTGGATGCCATGGTCCGAGCTGCGCAGAGCTGCGGCCGTGGCTCACTGATGAATTATTTGCTCTTATCACAGCTATATCGCACTCTGTGGATCATAATTACGTCCACCTAGCAGCTCCGCTAATAATTTTGAGAGAGGCTTGGTCAAACGTTTTTTTTTTAAATAACAAGATAAGTAACGAAAAAAGTTTAGTGCTTTATGCGCTATTTTTTAATTCCATAGACTACGAGTTTGTAGCTAATGAGCTCTAGTTCTTCCTGTAGCTCGACTCGTCGAAGCCAGTGGACGTGGAAAGAGCTCTCGGAGAAAAGAAATTGAAAAACGGTGGCTCCAGTGGCAAATGCAAAAAAAAGAAAGAGATGAATTTGAAAGAAACGAAGACGATAGAGAAACACGGGGTGCCTACGTAGCAGACAGCTGGTGGAGAGCCTCTCTGATCTTTATCCGCAGCTTGACTGACCCCGGACGCTGCGTTCAGAGACCAAGCTGCGGGATCCGACCCAGCGATCTCTTCACGAGTCACTCACGAGGTGGGAGAGTAGAGAAAAATAAAGGGAGAAAGGAAGCGAAGACGGAATAAAAGAGGACGACGGAAATAAAACGTGCAGCCACCATGCCAGCCAGCTTCCAGAAAGGCACGTTCCGTCCACACACAAGTGGTCCCGTCTCAAATGACGTTCGTCGTTACTTTCTTGTCCCTCCGGTATTCGCTAGAACATCGTGGCTCTTGGCACGGCTTATCATTCCTTTTCGTCATTATTCCTTTTTTTAACTTTCGCTTTATACTTTTTACTATATATATCAATACCCACAAAGCTCTCTCCTGCTCCTTTTCGATTCATTATTTCTTTCCGAAAAAAAAACTGGAAAATAACAACCTCAAGAACCTTCTGTACTCTCGCACGTTTTATCAACTCGTCAATTCTCTCTTATTTCTAGTCCTCAACTTCGTGTTTTTCTCTTTTAGAGTTCGGGTATAGTTTCACTTCCGGTTCCTTTCTTGGCGATCTTTTGCGGGCGCTCCACCGTATACGGTGGTTCTTGAAACTTTATCGCTAGTACATCGTCCAAGTTCCCGGGCACAGGAAACACTTCAAGTGCACAAAAAAATTCGAACGAACCACTCGTAGCGTCTTTTCCGTGGCTCGAGCGCTCCCGTTTCGCTAGCGCCTCGTCGGAATACCCTAACGGTGCACGTTCAAAGGTAAACATTATGTGAAGGTAACTTTGGAAGAAGAACATAACATTCTGCGAAAAATTTAAAAGGGTTCGAAAGCGTGCTCACGTCGTCTCAGACATCCGGAATGAACACGCTATTTTTTTTTAGCCTCGATTTTCATACGTTCGTGGTCACCGAAGTTTTTCAATTGTAAGATGCACTAAAGAAGAAGACGAGCGCCAACATCTCCTTATATATCATATCAATAAAAAAAGAAGACGATTTTTTATAAGTTAATTACCCTTTCTTGTATCCAGAATCACCGTGCTCGCTGCGAGCAGACGCTTGGTAAGCGAAAAAACATGCGCGAAAAGAAATTGCGCGTGGCGACGCTCCCTCGCAATTCCTGCACCAAAAACGCTGTGACGTCATACATTTTAGAGAGTAATAGGCGAATAGCCAACCAGGCAAGTGGGCCCAGCTAAGGAGCGGAGACTGCGCTTGCGCGGCAAGCCGAGCGAGCCAGCGATATTGCGGAGCGAGCCGCTCAGCCACTCATTTCATCGCCTCAGCGGAGCTTGCGCAGCCGACCAGCGTGCGAGCGTTCTTCAGGCAAAGCCTCTGCTCGATTGACAGTAGCTTCAACAGAGCTCAACAGGTGACGCAAGAATACGCTCCGCTGCTTCCGCTGAAACAAGCGGATCATTGGCTCGGCCATAATTCTTCCTTTTTGTCTTGCGCTCCGCTCGCCTCTCCGCTCGGTCCGCTCAGTTGCTCAACTATTACTCCTTTGACGGGGTTTACTAAGGTGTACGTAGCTCCTAATAAGTACAAATGAAGGACAACGTACGACTGGTAACGGGGCGCAAAACTTAACGTGCCATGTTTCGGGCAATATGGTCGAGCCAATGTCGGCAAAATATGATAAGTCTACTTTGAAGTTCTTGATATGACGCGCGCAGATATGGGCGCGAAATTGAAAATTGATGCTTTCACCTTGAGTTTCTTGTCTATTGATCAACTTTTGATGGTGATATCGACGACTTTGCTATCGGGGCTTGGCAGGCAGAAGAGAACTGGGAGTGGGGTTCCTAATTCACAGAAACATAGCTGGCAACATAGAGGAATACCATAGCAATAATGAAAGGGTGGTAGGTATTGTAATTAAACTGAATAAAAGATACAAGATGAAGGTAGTACAGGCTTACGCCCCTACATCCAGCCATAATGACGCTTCAGTTGAAAGCTTCTATGAAGACGTGAAAGCGGCAATGAGTAAGGTAAAAACACAGTATACTATAGTGATGGGCGACTTTAATGCAAAGGTAGGGAAGAAGCAGGCTGGAGACCAGGCAGTAGGAGATTATGGCATCGACACTAGAAACACCAGAGGAGAGCTACTAGTAGAATTCGCAGAACGCAATAATTTGCGGATTTTGAATACCTTCTACCGAAAACGAGAAAACCGCAAGTGGACATGGAGGAGCCCTAATGCGAAAATAAGAACGAAATAGACTTTATATTGACTGCACACCCAGGAATTGTGCAGGATGTGGAAGTGGTTGGCAAGGTACGATGCAGTGACCATAGAATGATACGGTCTCGAATTCGCCTAGACTTGAAGAAGGAACAACAGAAACTGATACGCAAGAAGCCAATCAGTGAGCTAGCACTGAGAGGGAAAGTACAGGAATTCAGAGTGTCGCTGCAGAACAGGTACTCGGCTCTTAGTAAGAAACCAACCTTAGCGTAGATACAATGAATGATAATCTGACGAGTATCATTACGGAGTGTGCAGGGGAAGTTGGAGGCAGGGTAGTTAGACAGGACACTGGCAAGCTTTCCCAGGAAACGAAGAACCTAATTAGGAAGCGTCAAATCATGAAAGTGTCAAGTACAACAGACAAAATAGAACTGGCAGAGCTTTCGAAGTTGATTAATAGACGTAAAGTATGCGATGTAAGAAGGTATAACATGGAGAGAATTGAACATGCTCTGAAAAATGGAGGAAGCGTCAAAGCAGTGAAGAGGAAACTTGGGATAGGCAAAAGTCGGATGTATGCTCTAAGGGACAAAGAAGGCAAAATAACTACCAATATGGATAGGATAGTTAAAATAGCGGAGGAGTTTTACAGAGATCTGTACAGTAGCCGAGACAACCACGACCTTAATGCTATAATAACTAGCAGTAACCCAGATGACACCCCACCAGTAATGATAGAAGAAGTCAGAAAAGCTTTGGGGAGCATGCAAAGAGGCAAAGCTGCTGGTGAGGATCAGGTAACATCAGATCTGCTGAGAGATGGAGGACAGATTGTGTTAGAAAAACTAGCCACCCTATTTACGAGGTGTCTCCTGACGGGAAGAGTACCAGAGTCTTGGAAGAACGCTAACATCATCTTAATACATAAGAAAGGAGATGACAAGGACTTGAAGAATTACAGGCTGATCAGCTTGCTCTCTGTAGTATACAAGCTATTTACAAAGGTAATTACTAACAGAGTAAAGAAAACATTAGAATTCAATCAACCAAAGGAACAAGCAGGATTTCGAACAGGCTACTCCACAATTGACCACATTCATACTATCAATCAGGTAATAGAGAAATGCTCAGAGTATAACCAACCACTATACATAGCCTTCATAGATTACGAGAAGGCGTATGATTCAGTAGAAATATCAGCCGTCATGCAGACACTGCGGAATCAGGGCGTAGATGAAATATATATAAACATTCTGGAAGAAATCTACAGGGGATCAACTGCTACCATTGTGCTTCATAAAAAAAGCAACAGAATACCAATAAAGAAGGGTGTAAGGCAGGGGGACACAATCTCCCCAATGCTATTTACCGCGTGCTTACAGGCGGTTTTCAGAAGCCTAGAACGGGAACAGTTAGGGATAAGAGTTAATGGAGAATACCTTAGTAACCTGCGCTTCGCCGATGACATTGCATTGCTGAGTAACTCAGGGGACGAATTGCAACTCATGATTACGGAGTTAGACAAGGAGAGCAGAAAGGTGGGTCTTAAAATTATTCTGCAGAAAACGAAAGTCATGTACAACAACTTCGGAAAGGAGCAGCGCTTCGAGATAGGTAATAGTGCACTTGAAGTTGTAAAAGACTATGTCTACTTAGGGCAGGTAATAACCGCAGAGCCGAACCACGAGATTGAAGTAACTAGAAGAATAAGAATGGGGTGGAGCACATTCGGCAAGCACTCTCAAATTATGACATGTATATTGCCACTATCCCTCAAGAGGAAGGTATATAACAGCTGTATCTTGCTGGTACTTAGCTACGGAGCAGAAACCTGGAGACTTACAAAGAGGGTTCAGCTTAAATTGAGGACGACGCAGCGAGCAATGAAAAGAAAAATGGTAGGTGTAACCTTAAGAGACAAGAAGTAAACAGAGTGGATTAGGGGACAAACTGGGGTTAAGGATATCATAGTTGAAATAAAGAAGAGGAAATGGACATGGGCCGGGCATGTAGCGCGTAGACAGGATAACCGCTGGTCATTAAGGGTAACTAACTGGATTCCCAGAGAAGGGAAGCGGGTTAGGGGGGAGACAGAAGGTTAGGTGGGCAGATGAGATTAAGAAGTTTGCGGGTATAAATTGGCAGCAGCAAGCACAGGACCGCGTTAACTGGCGGAACATGGGAAAGGCCTTTGTCCTGCAGTGGACGTAGTCAGGCTGATGATGATGGTGATCGACGACTTTAGGAAGGAACGAAGGAAGTAGGAAAGAAGAAAAAGAAAAAAAGAAAGAAAAAGAGAGAAGGAAGGAAAGTAAAAGATAGAAGAAAACAAGGAAGAAAAAAATAGAGAAAGAAAGATTGAAAAGTAGAGAAGGAAAGAATGAAAGAAAAAAGAAAGAAGGAAAGAATGGAAGGAAAACAAAAAAGGAAAGAATGAAGGAAGAAAGAAAGAAAAAAAAGAAAGAAAGAAAATATAAATAAATAAATAAACAAATAAAGAAAGAAAGAAAGAAAGAAAAAAAAGAAAGAAAAAAGAAAGAAAGAAAGAAAGAAGAAAGAAAGAAAGAAAGAAAGAAAGAGGAGTGGAGAGAAAGGCAAGGATGTTAGCCAGTCTAGAAGGGCTGGTATGATACCCTACACCGGGGACAGGGATGATGATTTGGGAGACAGAGAAAGAGAGAGAGAGCACGCGCACATTAGGCGCACTTCACAGTCATTATAACAGCACTAGTCTATAACCACCGGTGCAAGTCTCTTGCCTTCAATAAGCTGAGGACTGCTTTAGAGTTCTCAGAGAACACTTTATCTATCCAAGCCTACTGTCGTTGTTTCATTTTAACGGCCATTTCAGCGACGATACAACGTCTATGTGCAAAGCTATGAATTCTGCATGGAGGTATAAGAAGAAATGATTTTTCTAAAGAAGAATTCAAGCTTAAACGTCTCTCTTGAAGATCAGTAAGGCAGTGATGTTCCGTACTAAGTCGAAGAATTCCTATTCAGAGACATGAAAATTTCCTATTTCGGGAATCTTTCCCTGCAAACGTTGACGAAATTACCAGCATATTTTCCTGCACAACACTGATAATTTCCGTCCCCAATTCACGCACACACATGCAATAATTACACATGTCTTACGTACTGCAGCTTTTGAAATCATGACTAGCCCCTCTACTGCCACACAACGAAAGCATCACTTTATTATTCCATGTACTGTTAGTACAGTGCACATTGTGGTCTTCAAGTCTAACACTAGTGAACTAGAGATCGTTCTACGTAAATGTCACAAACAAATATCAAGGACTATGCTTGCATGGTGCATGCGCCAGAACCGATTACAGGTGATGAAGCCGCACTGTGACTGCTATTTATCGGTCATCATAGGAGAATTTAACCATTCCTGCAATTCCATGCAATAACTCAAACATTCCCCTTTTCCCCTTTGGCTAAAAATGACAGGCGAAAATTCCCCTAAACAGGGAAAATTCCCTGCACAGAACATCACTGCTGTAAGGAGTTCACAGAATCAATAGCTGTGAACCAAACGTGTGTCGATCACTGAGGCACCATGATGGTACGATACAGCTAGGACAGTAACATATATAGAGAGGACTGTACTAACGCATGCTAGCAGGAATTAATGGAGTATGAGTCATAATGTCACATGTATCGTAGCGTGACTCCTGCCTAAGTTGTCACTGCAGGTAGAATAACTGTAATAAGTATACGAAGCTCGCGCATTCCGACAATTCGTTGCAAAAATCAGCCAGCTTCGTACAGAGCACATCTATTTGCTCTAGTGAAAGTCTGATATACAAGATTGAGGTACACAAAGGCCGGTATATCATCCTGTTTATAAAACTTAAAAATTTGTGTATCACCCGTGGGACCCCGTCCTAACGTAGATATTTTTCTGGGAATACAAAACAAAAGCTTGGCGGTGTTTCTCTGCTTTCTTGTGGAGTCGGCCTTATGTATACATAGGTGGTACCCTGCGTCATTTTGAAAGGCTTCTGCGAGGCTTCATGGTGTACACATATGTGTGCAGTGCAAGGTGTCGAAATAGCGCTCAATCTGGTACAGAGTGAGCCTGCAGTGAGAAGATTTGTCGAGTGCGCGGAAAAGCAACAAAATAAGTTGTCCTTACCATTTCCAGGGCCTGTTCACTGGGAAACTATAGCCCATCCATATAAAGCTCACCAAAGCTGCGCCGTTGCTTTCAGAGTCGTGTGCGCCGGAATAAACACAGCTGCTCTGCATCGTTTATTGTTGCTTGCAGTGGCGTTCAGTATAAAATAGGGACGTGGATAGATGCGTTTGTTGTATTGCATGGCACAAGAAACAAACAAAGTGCTTCAACTCCCTCAAATTCCAAATTCTATCACAGAATATCAGTATTTCTGACGAATAAAATATTTCTTAAAAAGCAGTATACAGTGTACCTAATGGTAATTACAGCAAACAGGAAAAAGAACGCGTCGGAAGCGCACAGACGATGAGCAGCAACGAGAATAAACATACCTTTCTATACAGTGTGTACGTTCCATGCTAAGGAAATAACGCCAGCTGAATCTTCAAGAACGTTTATTGAGCGCATACAATTTTTGTAGGTCTCCCAGTATATGTGGTTATTCGATGTTCATAGAGCCTCAGAGTTATCAAGTAGTGGCATAACATTCGCACTGCATGATTGTTCAATGGTCTTTTAGACTAAGTGTGCACGGTTATGTAGTTTCGAAGAACTTCTATACTTCCAGAATGCAGAGTAAATGTCATCTTCTTCCGTTTTCGTCAACCTTGTCGAGCTTTTCAATATATCCTAGTTAAGAACTCTTATTTGAAATTTTGTTAAACTAGAGATATCAAAATTTAGTGAAGGCATACAGAATTGTTGAGATTTACAGAATTATTGCAGACTGAGGCAATGATTTATTCAATCAAATAAAAAACTTTGTTCTGACGACTTATGTGCGCACAGTGAATTAACCACGATAAAGTGCTAATGTACCGTATTCTCACTGACCTTGTGGTCACATAAATCATGCTGCGTGGAACAGTCCAATGAATGCTCATTCGCCTTTGCATCAAGCCTGCATCTAGGTAAAAGGCCCAAATGAGGTTATGACCAGTAAAATAGCACTTGAAGACACATTCACTGCAGTACTATGGATGAAATGGGTTCAGTGAAACCAACAGTTTGACTAAGGCGACCCCGGCACGCAGGACATCGCTACAAGCACGGCGAAAAACAGCATGCGCTAATGGTGGATGGTTTACTTATGTTAGGAAATCCTGAGTGAAATGAAAGAAGAAAAAAACAAGCAGGCTTTACTCGCTGATCAGCTAAGAAGAGTGCCACACGCTCCAGCAAAGAAGACGATACACCGCCCTGCCGCGGTGGTCTAGTGGCTAAGGTACTCGGCTGCTGACTCGCAGGTCGCGGGTTTGAATCCCGGCTGCAGTGATTGCATTTCCGATGGAGGCGGAAATGTTGTAGGCCCGTGTGCTCAGATTTGGGTGCATGTTAAAGAACCCCAGGTGGTCAAAATTTCTGGAGCCCTCCCCTACGGCGTCTCTCATAATGCTATAAATGTTTTGGGACGTTAAACCCACATATCAATCAAGACGACACACCGGCAAAAGTATGAGCTCATCGGTGTCTAGTAAGCCTTCCAGTAACAACACTGTCTCTTCCAAGTTCACGAAACTCGTGTCTGCTGGAAAATTAAGTGATAGAAACCAGTGGAGAATGCTCGGAATGTCACTGAGATAGACAAGCTATGCAGAGAGGAAAGGAAACGAATAGCAGCACCAAAGCCTGGTTGTCACAGTGAAAGAGATATATTTTAGCGTGCTGTGACACCGAGGAATGCAGGCTCTTGCTACAAGCATGGTTGAAATTGTCAAAAGTCATTGTGAGCAACGTAGCCAAATCGAAACACAATTAAGAGGACTTGAGAATGAGGAAAGACTAAAGCTACGCGATGTGCTCGACCGCCAAGCACTGATCACGTAATTACAACTGTGGCGTGCACGTAAACATTCTGGCATGCACCTTTGAAGATAGAACGAAAGTTTACGTTGTCAATTTGTCTTCGGTTAGCCTCGTGTGCTGCAAGATCACTGCAGAAGTGCGTTTGTGTAAGAACATCTTGGCAACGCGCAGCGCAGTCCAAAGTGATTGACAGATGCTTCGACCTTGCGCTTCCGCTTCACTGATCCGACAAGGAATGCCGCAGTGAGTGGAGCCATACGCAAAAATTCTTCAAAATGCAAAATATATATCAGCTTACTTTAACTATAATAATTCATAACGCGAGGCTATAAACCAAATCAGCGAAACGCTAGGTAACGCAATGTCGGCTTCTGGTTTTATTTATTTCGTCTAGCACAAACAGGAGTAGCTTGCAGACAGGCAAGCTTTCGACGGTCACGAACAACCGCTGGTTTACTTGCGAAGGAACATCTTGGAGTCTCAGTGGGAGCCGATTACCAATTTTATGATTAACGCGCTTAACTTTTACCAGGAAGCTGACTTGTTTACCTCTAACAAATCTTGCCTTCTCAAATGGCGATAGTGAATACTAAATGATAAAGCACGAGTATCTAGTTTTATTATTCAAATAAATGCTTTAGAGCACTAGTGCACGCAGGTGGATGAAATGGTGGTGATATATCTCTAGTATTTTGTTTTGTCCTCGTAGCATACCTACCTGTCTTCGAAATATTAAGGATCTCGCTTCCCTATGAGGTGCGAGCCAGTACGCTCCAATCTTCGAAGCAGCCGAACTAGACGAGGCTTTTCTCGAGTATATACCGAGGCAACTGCCACAATCAAGTGAGAAGTCCTACACGACGAAAAAAGACTAATGGAGGCCACAGAATGGGAACGAATCTGGGGAATGCTATGGGAGCAAACATTGCAAGCGTGCGCTGCGCGACTCGGTAATTTCCCCGCGGAATTTCCTCTCCTTGCGGTTTGTTTACACGGCACCGAACATCAAGCAGCCCGGCAGACGCTCTGCCGCTTCTTATACGCGGGGCCCGGGTTCCAACGAGGGGAACTTTCCGTGTAACTGCGGCGCGCCCGTTGCACTTCCGGTTTTATTCTCCGACAGAGCGGCCCAGTCCGAGCACGGATCAGCCTGATGGCAATGTAAACGTGCCACAATGCATTCGCGAGCGCTCACCTCCAGTAAATATTTTAGCGGACCACCGAGACGAGTCAACTTAGAGAGAAATGGAAGAACATCGCAGTCGGGTACTTTTTTTTTTCCGGATCCCGTATGTGTTGTAGGCGCCGAATTACTGGCACCTGCATGTTTTCGGTCGAGTTTGTGAGGATCATTGTGCGAGCTATATAGTGTGTCAATATTAGCCGACCCAGAGGTACTGGTAGAACGGATATATACGCACGTCTGCGTTGTGCGAACTGGAGCACACAGAGAGAGCTTCATAGGGGAGAATCTCCCACTGGTGTGCGCAGATAATCTGCTTTCGCGAGTTTGCACATTACGAAATCGGTCGTTGCTATTGCGTTGCTGCTTCTGCCACTGCTGCATGTGGCAAGCTTATGCGCTGAGTAGTTGTATTTCTGGCGAAAAGTGTGTTCTATGGTCGTCGCTTTCCCTACGGGAAGGTATGTTTTGCTTAAATGCGATAGTAATATATTTACTGAAGATGGTAAAGGACAAATAGCGATTCGTACGAAAGTATAGTGCTACGCATGACGTCAAACACCATCTCATTTTGCATTTATCATCTGTAATTTCTGCGTGTGCATATCTTCGACTTCTATGCTTGTTAAGTGACTGATACACATCTTAAGATTTTTAGGTTTGCCTAATGGACTAAAGATAAAAACTAGAACTTTCGGATGATAGAGTGTGGTACGATAGATAGATAAAGTGTGGTGATTGTGACATATTTCATGATGCGTGATCTGCGTAACGAACGTTTGACGCATCGTTCTTGGAAGTGGGAAATACGGAGAATACGCAACTAATTATTACGCGCATTCCTTGCTGCATTGAAGCTTTGTCGTCGAGTGGCTGATATCAATGGTCTCCACTCCGAAACTACGGAGAAAACAAATAACGTGCACACGTGGCGTAGTTTGTAAAGTCGAATCCGGTTAAAGTACGCGTACAAATGCTTAGCCTTCCAACGCTACCAATATAGTTCGATCAATCGATCGATTAGTGGGGTTTAACGTCCCAAAACCACCATATGATTATGAAAGACGCCGTAGTGCAGGGCTCCGGAAATTTCGACAACCTGGGGTTCTTCAACGTGCACCCAAATCTGAGTACACGGGCCTACAACGTTTCCGCCTCCATCAGAAATGCAGCCGCCACAGCCGGGATTTCATCCCGCGACCTGCCGGTCTGCAGCCGAGTACCTAAGCCACTAGACCACCGTGGCGGGGCCTATATAGTTCGTTTAGCACTGACCACTGATCTGAAAGTCCTCTGCAGCAGTTTCGAACGAGCATAAAAAGTGTGTACAGTCATCAGCAATGTGATAGGAAACACAAAATCCATGTTTTACCCATGATTACTTATAATGAATACATATCTATTTGGTATACTACATTTTAAGCGAAAACTTTTTTTAAATTTATGTGATATACTGTGAAGACGTCGGCGTTTGTCGTCAGCCCTGTTACCTTTAAAAGACGATTCAGGTAGCATGGTCTCTGGATAAGAAGATAAGAAGGAAGGTGCGGCCTGTTGCGTCGCGTCGACGTCAATGGGCGAGGGCGTCTAAGCCACTGCGGCCGTGTTTTTTTTTCTTTTTTTGGTGAGAGCAATTTCCAGTCGTCAAAGCAAACGACCGTGTTACAATGTGGTTGCCCGAGGAAACTGCATGTCCGTGTGCTTTTCCGGTTGCTTGCTCGTGCGTTTTTCGTGCGTGATCACTTGTGGGAGCAGATTGCCTCGTGTTTCCTGTGCATGAGTATGGTTCATTGGTGCGCGCGTGCGTGGCAGATGGTTTTTTTCCCAGTGGTGTGATGCCGTAAAACTTTTGTGTGCCCTCAAAGAGGATTAGACGTCCTTGTGTGCACCTGGGCAACTCTAACGCGGGAAAAGACGCCACTGTGAAGCACTGCGTATTCCCCTGCGATCTGCAGTGTCGGGAAGCCTATCTGGAAACGCATTATTTGTAAAGGAGCACTTAATACATGCGAAGCAGCTCTTTGACTCACATGTGTAACGCTGTACGTACGTGCGTCCGTACGAACGTGCCGCAACGCGTTTTCCTCGCTATACCCTCGCCGCAGGTATTGGAGTAGGGCAGTAGGTCAAGCCGCAGCTGCGCGTTGACATCACGTTCCCCTCGCAGTGAACGCTGACGTCACATTCTCGCCTGCCGCGCACTAGCCGCCTCGTCCGTTCGTCCGCAACATCTGCCGCTAACGCCGCTAATCTACCCACCACGATAAGAGGAGCGTGCGTCGATCTGGTTTTTGTCAACTTCGACGTCGAATGTTTGCAGGAACCTCTCAGCGTGCACTTCACCGATCACAAGGCCGTGGTAGTCAAGGTGAAACGCGTACCAGCTCCGGTACAGCGCCTGTGTGTACTCTGAAAAAATGACGACAATGGAGTCTTGCCAAATGCTTTTGTTGACCCGCAGGTTGTGGAATCGAATCCCGGCTGCGGCGGCTGCATTGCCGACGGAGGCGGAAATGTTGTAGGCCCATGTGCTCAGCTTTGGCTGCGCGTTAAAGAACCCTAGCTGGTCGAAAGATCCGGAGCCCTCCACTACGGCTTCTCTCATAATCATATGGTGGTTTTGGGACGTTAAACCCCACATATCAATCAGTTCCCAAATGCTTTAATTAAACTTGCACAAAACCCAACCCGCCTTCCGTGTACTTGTGTTTCAGAGAAACGTTTACTCGGGTAATTGCTACACCGAGTTTCGTTTCAAACCATTCTTCCAGCACCCGTGTCGACACCCGTTTGAACCGGGTCAACACCGTGCGCACCACTGCTGCTTCGAATCCCATCAGGGTTTCCTTCGGGAAGATGGTCGAAATATTTTGTGTGTGTCACGAACGAGCGCTGAATTATACGCGAGCAGCCACTTCTAGACGACAGCATCGTGTCGACCATTCTCTTCACGGCACGCGCAACAAAATAAGAAAACAAGTATCAAAAGGCACCCAGGGCGTCCTCTTACCTTCCATCTACAAACGCGGTAGCCTAACGTCCGCGCAGATCCGGAGAATTCGCGACATTGTTGTGGGGCATTTTTTGAAGCCGACCGTTTCCGCTGACGAACCGGTGAGACGAAACCCTTCCACATGGCTGTCACGGTGGCATACGTGCTACGTGGTGAATATTTGCTTGGAATATTCTCAAAACCGCGAAGAATTCAAAGTAGAGGTGACGGAGCGTAAGACGGGGTGGCGAACTCGGCATTCAGCGAAAAAGTTATGTTGTTCGAGCAGTTCGACTGCGTCGTGTAGTGCGGTCAGTCGATCTAGAAGAATCGAGTTAAGATGCCATGGAAGCACTGTTTTGAAGAGTGTCGCTGGGAGTACGATCAGTGCTCGAGTTGGTTTCAATGTTTCCTGGAAGTTATTGAACAAATATTAGTGCGAAAAAAAAACGGGACGAGAATAAACAAACTAAAGCGCTGATTCGCAAATAAATTTTATTCTAAAAAGAAGCGGAATAAAATAGTATCTAAAAAACATAAGAAAATAAACAACCTTCGCGAATATTTAATGCCACAGAAACACAACAAAAGGCTATGTGGCTGATGAGACATGCACGTGACGCAGGCTGTTTGTGAGGTATGATACGTCTGCATCTGATAGTGCTAGAGAAGGCTGATTGATACAATTATCACATTCCTGTGACGTGTACACGCCTTCATGATTTCGCGTAAGCGCTGGCCTCTGCGGCAATGCAAGATATCTGTTTTATCGTAACAAGGGAGTCGAATGGCCAAATGAAACCCTGAGCCATTTTTAACATTACGCTCAAGCTCCTGAATTCTTATGTTTACGCATCGACTAGTTTGTTGATTGATATGATTGATATGTGGGGTTTAACGTCCCAAAACCACCATATGATTATGAGCGACGCCGTAGTAGAGGGCTTGGGATATTTCGACCACCTGGGGTTCTTTGACGTGCACCCAAATCTGAGCACACGGGCCTACCGACAAGATTGTCCAATGTAAAATGTGCATAAGAGAAACACTCGAGAAACGTTCGAGGAGTTGTAGACTACACATGTGTGGTAAATATTCAAGGCCTCTAAGTCTTGTACAACTTGTAATGCGGGAGATTGCATTTTTAGCGTGGTGAGTTAGTTTTCGTTGTTTTAAATACCCACTCAGTAATTTCGTAAGATGAAATCGATACCTGCTGAGTGTGCAAGTTTGCGTTATGCTAGTACTGCCTTGACTGAGAATTTATTTTGCTTGTGTTCTTGGCTTTAACTCGGTTCTTGCATCACAACGAGCGCACTTGTTGTTGCACTTAAAGGACCAACATCTAAATTGTGCGCGCTGTCATGGTGCATTTCGGTGGGCCAGTACATCAACCCTTGAAATCTACCCGGTGATTGTAGACTAATGGCATCAGTGACACTTCTAATTTCGTGTGAGTCGAGCGGGCAGCATTTATGGAGATTCGTCAGGACCGCTCTACGAAAGATATGCGCTCCTACGAAAACTGCTCCCATATGTGGTGTGAAATGTACTTTCAATAACAACTTAAGTATCGAACCTGTGATGTGTCACTACAAAACGCGTTATTTGCAGCCTAATTAGCGTCACTGTCACCCCTACCAATGCATCTGGAAGCACTTCTCCAGGGACGAGCTTTAGCGCCAGAGCGGGTGCGCCATCCATCCATCCATCCATCCATCCATCCATCCATCCATCCATCCATCCATCCATCCTCCATCCATCCATCCATCCATCCCGCCATCCATCCTCCGTCTCCGTCCATCCAGGTCCATCCCGATCCATCATCCATCCATCCATCCATCCACCCTCCATCATCCACTCCATCCAAAAAAAAAATTTTTCCCTCTATCCATCTATCCTCCATCAATCCAGCCCTCTATCCGCTCATCCAGTCCATCCATC
>WOVY01013865.1:0-32774 GCA_013436015.1 Rhipicephalus annulatus | reverse complement strand
AAGGTGAAAAGTGTGGTCATCGGCCGCAGGGGCTTTCAGTTTGCACGATACTTCTTAGGTAGCCGGGATGCCTGATGAATGTGCACACGCAGTGTGCCTTCATGGAACGTAGAGTTGCTTTCACAGAACGTAAACTAATCGCCAGATACGTTTTGCGTTTGCCACCATAGCTCACGATCCATCTACGCTCGTGGCTACTCGTGATATGCACATTTCGCAGACTCCAGCCTCTGAGTCCCAATAAGCCGCGTGCCAGCACCAATTACGACCATGCGTTGTTTGATCTGGATTACCAAAGCTCTGAAGACCGAGAATACCGAAGCCGTAAGCGCATTGGTCCTAAAACAGAGTTTCCTAAAATCGACTTTAGAGGGAACTCTGACTTGGCAGTCGTTCAGCGACCATGGGAATGATGGGTAGTACACGAATTCCTATAGTCTTCGTGCTTGCTGGCTTCAACTCCTGGTGGCTTTGTTTATTGTTGTGGAATTTCTTACTTCGAATAAAACAATGGACAGTCATGAACTTAGTGACCACGCTTGAATTGGTGAGCGAAAATCTTATGGTGGTGAAGTGAAGCTGCTGAATATTTGCCGATTGTCGCGTCTGGAAAAAGCAGCTCTAAGCTACAGGAAGTCAAACAAAGCCAAAACTATTAGATTAGATAAATTTGTGTACTACCCATCATTCTCATGCACCATGCGTTAACTGCAGTTCCCTTAGACATCGCAGAGTTCTCTCTAGTGTAGTCGCAGGAAATTCTGTGGCCTAAAGCTTTCGAGAGGGCGGGATAGGTGGTGGCCCTCTGGCGGGGCTCGAGTTGTACCAGGCAAGCACACAATTGCTCTTTAAGGTGGTGCATTTTACTTCTGGTGTAAGCCTTGCAGTGGCGTAATTACGAATTGGTTGAATTTTTATTCCGTTGTTCCCTCAAATCTCTGAAATATAATGTGCCTGCGATTGTGGTTGTTTGCATTCGCCAAAAATGACACGAGAATCACACATGTGCAGCCAGACACCCACCTGAGTCCTCCATAGTGAATGTGTCTTTTTTTTTCGTTCACCTATACTTTCAGGCATTTCGAACACACTGGGCCAGAACAAGCTTTATTAGAGTAAAGTATATGTTTACGTACGCATGGAAATGTTTCACCAAGAAAAAAGTTTATACTCTTCTGAACGTAAGCGCTGACGTATGGAAAGCTAAACACTTTTCTAGAACGCTCCTTCCGGTAACACGGTAAACATGTATAATTTGGTAACATGCATTAACAAACTGTACTTACAAGCTAAGAACTCTAAAGTTTATATTGCAGATTTTTGTAGACGAGAAGCTCCAGATTCCAAACGATAAAGAGTCGATGCTTGATGCCAACTTGTGAACGCTCACCCGTCGAGCTTATCCGCACGTCCGTTCTCCCAATAAATTTTACATGTTTGAAACTGGCTAGATCCTCTGTTGTCCGAGAGTCGCCGAGAAACTTGAACGCTTTGTTTTGCTTTTTTTTGCATCCGCGTTTTGAAATTCCATCATTCCACGACGGCACACGTTTTCAATACAAGATGTTGGCTTTGGGGAGATTTTTAAAAGCGCCAACTATCGGCAAAGCAGCAAGGTAATAAACGCTCAGACCCCAAGAGATACGAGTACAGTTTCGGAACTGCTCCCGATCGGCTATACCTTCACCTGGGTTGGCAATTCGGTTTCTCGTGGTGTGGTTTGCATGCAATACTGGCGACGTTTCAGCGGATAAGCGTCACGTTCTGCTGTAGTCGCTACGCTACTTTCCTTTTCTCTCCGAATAAAGCGTCACTCTCAGAAACGGCAAAGGGAAATACCGTTTTATAAATTCAAACAGATGTTCCACTGTTAGCAAACCGTGTCACTGCGACCACGCCGCATAACTTCCCGATCTGCTGAGCAAAAAGACGGCCAGTCGGCAGGATTTCTCTGCGCAGGAAGGTCATCGCGAAATCGGAATTGCCGCGAATCCGAATACACTGACCCCCTCCCCCGTAGTGTCTCCGTCTGTAAACTGTGCTTTAAAAGTAACAGCACTCGTTTCACAATGAAATAATGCTTCTGTCAGATAGTCCACACGGTTCTCTGCAAGTTTTGATATGACTGCGTGGTCCATTAGCTACGTGAACGTCTATTTACCGCATAATGTGCGCACACACTTCGACTGAAATTTGGATTTCACATGCGTGAATACGGTACTTTGTGCCGCTTTGACCCTCCTGTCCTTAACGATATACAACATTAACTTCGCAACAAAAAGTGCAACAGAGCACTAAGTCAGGCACAGTTGAACAGGCGGACGATGAAATCGCTAGAGCAACGCGCACCGCATGCAATTGGAAGACCAAAAACGAACTTCCTTTGTGAACGTGCAGCGTAACCTTAGCAGCGAAAAAGTGACTGACAGATGTACGGCGCAGTCGCGGGTTGTGTTTCCAGCCATGGCATCCAAACTAGAATGGCTTATGTTACGAGAAGAGTCGAAAGAGAGTGCGACCACTACGTGCGATGATAGTCCAAGCTAGCCGCAAGCATAATCTACGATGCCTCCCCCTCATCTGTGAACTCCGGACGAGGGGCGTATAATGTTACGTCTGGCTTTTTCGACCACGGGGAGTCGGCGGCCGCCTCTCAACGCTTATCATTCAAGCTCCATGTAGCGTGCCTCATCGTTTCCTGAACAATACAAGAATACAGGTGCAGATTAAAAAAAAAACTTTCAATGCTTTGGGCTTTGAAGCGAAACACCGTATGGCAAAAACACGCCTTTTCGCACCGAATTTTGTAGGAACACAGAAAGCACGCTGAATAAACCTAAACCTTTCAAGTGCTACCGCAACTCTTAAACACTGCCTTTTTCGCTCCATAACTCGGATGCTAACGTATGTCGTTGCACGGATGACAACAACCACACTTGTAACGTTCGTCAGTTGCCCTTAAAAATACTTTGCAGTAGCAATAAGTAGGAAAAACAGCGCTTGAAACGGACGAGGACAAGTGAAGACAACACAGAGCCTGTGTTGTGTCTTCACTTGTGTCGTCTTGGTGATGAGACAAGAATGTGCAAATATCCTGCTTCTACGTTTTAGCATTCACATTTGTAGGGAACATTCGAGGTTCTGACAAGAAGTCGTACGTGTACATTGGTTAGCAGTAACGTTTTTCACTTTCAAGTGCAACGAACTTGATTCACGCCACTGCTGAATTTCGGTATTTGCCTCGTTGGCCGACGAGACGCAAACAGCAGTGAGATAAGAAGTGATAAAAGGAAGAGTTTTATATAGATTATGCAAAGCTTTGCATTTGCTTCGTCAGCTTGCCTCTTGCTGGCTCGCGTCACGCAACACCTGCAAGCTTTGCGCACGGTGTTCTAAAGCTATCCGATATTCAGTATTCTAAAGCTCTTCGATGTTACGGTCTTGAGATGCTCACCTTGTACGAGTACGACCCATTGAAGACCGCCGCCCGCTTCTTCCAATACTTGCGCCCCGTCAGTGCCCCCGAGTGGTCCATGTCCGCATCGCAGACGAGCACCACGTCTTCGCCGTAGTCGAAGACCACCAGCCAGTGCTTCTCCCACGAATCGCCGCATACCCGCTGCGATGCCGAAGCGAACGACGACAGCAGGCTCACGCCAGCGGAATTCGCGTTTTGAATCGTTGCATGGCACAAGTAGACAACGCACTGCTGCGACTGCCTCGAAGTGCTCGACGTGACATTTTCGCCAAGTGACTCGGGTTTCGCCATGTTTTCCGAAATACGGTGAGCTCTCCTCAGCTGTCCGCTACGGGCCGGATAACCAAACGAGTACGAGCTACGGAACTGCCCCAACGCAGGTTCACACGCGGATTGCGTGTCAGCACACAATACCTAGTACACTCTGGCGCCAACCGAGCTGTGTCCGCCACCTGCCGCCGCAATGCTGTGGCGCTGCTTTCGCCAGCGATATAGAGAATAGAGAATAGAGAATAGGCCCTTGTACGTGGCTTTTCTAGACATCACTGGGGGCATACGACAACGTTAATCAGGAAATTTTGTGGGATATATTGAAAGGAATGGGCATGGGCGACGACTGTATACAGCTTTTGAGGAGATATACCGAGAAAATACAGTTTGCATAGAGTGGGAAGGAATGCGTAGCAAAGAGAACGTTGAGGTTAGCAAGGGTCCGAGACAGGGATGTCCTTTGTCCCGCTGTTATTCATGCTGTACATGGTGAGTATGGAAAAAGCGCTAGAAGGTAGGCAACATTGGTTTTAATCTGTCACACAAACAGGCGGCATGATGATTGAGCAGAAGCTTCCAGGTTTATTTATGCGGACGATATCGTCTTATTGCGGACAGTCGAGATGATATACAGCAGCTGCGAATATATGCGGAAGGGAAGGTGAAGCTCTTGGACTAGGATTCAGTGTAACGAAGTGTGGATTGATGGTATTCAATGATCCCTGTGATCAGACGGTGTCCATACAAGGCCAAGAAATACCGAGGGTAAGTGAATACAAGTACCTTGGAGTATGGGTAAATGAGAGTGATAGATACATGGAGGTACAGGAAAAAGCCTCGGCCAGCAAAAGGAAAGAGGAATGCGGCAATAATGAAGCACAGAGCGTTGTGGGTACAATAGGTATGAGGTGCTTCGAGGTCTGTGGAAGGGTGTAATGGTTCCAGGGCTTACTTTTGGGAACTCAGTGGTGTGCATAAGGCAGAGGTGCAATCGGGAATGGATGTAAACCAAAGGACTGTGGGACGCCTCGCGTTGGGTGCTCACGGGAAGACGACAAACGAGGCCTGTAAAGGGCGATATGGGGTGGGCAGGTTTGAGGCGAGGGAAGCGCAGAGCAAAATAAGGTTCGAAGAGAGGCTAAGAAATATGAAGGAGAGTAGATGGGCAGAGAAGGTGTTCCGTTATTTGTATAGGAAGAGCGTGGACACACAGTGGAGAAAAAGACTAGAAGACTCACTAGTAAATATACGGCTGGTATTGTAAGCCATATGTCAACAAAGAGCGTTAAGGGAAAAGTCAGGGAGGCGGAGAGGATTTACTGGATGGCAGCTATGGAGAAAAAACCCGGCTTTGAGTAGCTACCGAAAGGGCAAAAATGAAATAAGGAGGGAGGCATTTACGATAATTCAAGGGGAAGCGCTTTACTGTTTGAAGCGAGATCGGGTTGCCTTAGAACGCGTAGTTATAAAGCAAGATTCAGTAAAGAAGAAGAACAATGCACATGCTGCGGGAAAGATAAGGAAACGGCGGAGCATGTTCTGATTGAATGTGGAGATATCCACCCAGGTGTACGTTTGGGCACGAGCCTACAGGAAGCCTTGGGTTTTAGGGACAACAATGGAAAGCTGAACACACCCGCGATTGAAATAAGTAAGAGACGGTTAGAGTATTGGTGGCAGAAAATTAGAGAGAAAGGACAAAAATAAATATTGGAAAAATAAAATATGGACAGTGTGCCGTAAATGGCAGAGAACTTAAGCTGAAAATTTACCTTTTTTTCCATTAAGATAGAATTTATCGAAGTAGAGGCATTAGGCCAACATCAAAAAAGAAAAAAGGTTTTTTTTTTTGTCGAGCCTGGTGGCATACTTGTCACCACCCCGTTATAAAGGGGACGCTCATAGCATGCATCCATCCATCCATATGAGTTGTGTAAAAGAATAAACGGAGCAAACCAACAGCTGAAGATGGGTTTATTTAAAGTATTTGTTTTTTTAGAAAATAAGAACAAGAATAACTGGTGGAGCATGGTTGTTTAGACGATGTGCATATCGCGAACGGCAGAGTTATGTAGCATGCTGCCAGCTGTTGAGCGAAAAATTATCACAAGTGGTGTGAAGGACATGTGCTTTTCCGAAGGCGAAATGTTTTTTTATGCTTATACGTTTGGGGAGACTTATATGTTTGGGGAGTTTGATTCAGTAGAAATATCAGCCGTCATGCAGACACTGCGGAACCAGGGCGTAGATGAAGTATATATAAACATTCTGGAAGAAATCTACAGGGGATCAACTGCTACCATAGTGCTTCATAAAGAAAGCAACAGAATACCAATAAAGAAGGGTGTAAGGCAGGGGGACACAATCTCCCCAATGCTATTCACTGCGTGCTTACAGGACGTTTTCAGAAGCCTAGAATGGAGCAGTTAGGGATAAGATTTAATGGAGAATACCTTAGTAACCTGCGCTTCGCCGAAGACATTGCATTGCTGAGTAACTCAGGGACGAATTGCAACTCATGATTACGGAGTTGAACAGGGAGAGCAGAAAGGTGGGTCTTAAAATTAATCTGCAGAAAACGAAAGTAATGTACAACAACCTCGGAAAGGAGCAGCGCTTCGAGATAGGTAATAGTGTACTTGAAGTTGTAAAAGACTATGTCTACTTAGGGCAGGTAATAACCGCAGAGCTGAACCACGAAATCGAAGTAACTAGAAGAATAGGAATGGGATGGAGCACATTCGGCAAGCACTTTCAAATTATGACAGGTAGATTGCCACTATCCCTCAAGAGGAAGGTATATAACAGCTGTATCTTGCCAGTACTTAGCTACGGAGCAGAAACCTGGAGACTTACAAAGAGGGTTCAGCTTAAATTGAGGACGACGCAGCGAGCAATGGAAAGAAAAATGGTAGGTGTAACCTTAAGAGACAAGAAGAGAGCAGAGTGGATTAGGGGACAAACGGGGTTAAGGATATCATAGTTGAAATAAAGAAGAGGAAATGAACGTGGGCCGGGCATGTAGCGCGTAGACAGGATAACCGCTGGTCATTAAGGGTAACTAACTGGATTCCCAGAGAAGGGAAGCGGGTTAGGGGGAGACAGAAGGTTAGGTGGGCAGATGAGATTAAGAAGTTTGCGGGTATTAATTGGCAGCAGCAAGCACAGGACCGGGTTAACTGGCGGAACATGGGAGAGGCCTTTGTCCTGCAGTGGACGTAGTCAGGCTGATGATGATGATGTTTGGGAGACAACTGTATGGCAGGGAAGACATACTGCGCCGAGTCATCTGCCGTACGTATAATGGCTGTGTGTTTTAAGAAATGCGCCAAACATAATAAAAAAATTACAGAAAGGCGATATCTGCGGGCTGCTTCTTGCGTTACCTTTTCAGTGGCAGAGGACACCTTAAGATGCGCACGAACATAAATCCCGGTAATGATTATAAAAGCCAAAGCAATTAAGTTTTAACCAGTGCAGATAAGCGGTCTAGTCTAATAGGCGAGTACAAGTACTTCCTACGCATAGTAAATAGCCACCTCAAAATTTCCCAAACATGGCCTCATGGTAATCACCGCGGAGTGATGAAATCTGGCTAATTTAGCAGGCGAAAACCAGAACTAACGCACCAAACAGCGCATCTACCATTCACTGTGAAAACGCTTTGAAGGACCCCACAGTTCCTCGGCGCCGTTGTCAACCGTAAATCTAGATACTTTGTTTTCTGGCAACGCTTACATGCCTCACTGACGCTCGCTTATCCTACTCCCCCAAAGCGAGAGAAACAAGAGATGATAACGTGGTGCACATGATAAAAGGAAGACTAGTGGTTTCAGGTTTTTGAAGCTGTTAAACTAGCAGACATGCAATTTCCTTCTCAGGTAACTGGTTGGCCCTGCTTGATAATGGGATGTGTTTGAGTGACCTTGACAATAGACTGCCCAGAATGCTTGCTGATGCGAGGCAGCAACTGGGCGCTACATTGCAAATCATGTCATTGTATTCCGAATTTAAATTCGGCCATCGTCCCCAGAAGCCCTTCGTATCAGCACATGCGTGAGATCATTGAAGCATTCACCATTATCAAGCGGAACTCTTCTGGCGTTAGTTCACAGTTCACCCGTTTATTTGACAAGAAAATCGCCCCGCCGTGGTGGTATAGTCGCTAAGGTACTCGGCTGCTGACCCGCAGGTCGCGGGATCGAATCCCGGCTGCGACGGCTGCATTTCCGATGGAGGCGGAAATGTTGTAGGCCCGTGTGCTCAGATTTGGGTACACGTTAAAGAGCCCCAGGTAGTCGGAATTTCCGGAGCCCTCCACTACGGCGTCTCTCATAATCATATGGTGATTTTGGAACGTTAAACCCCACATATCAATCAAAATCGCTTGTCTGCGAGGTTTACAACTTTAAAAGCTTGCAACCCCAAGTCATCCTTTTAGATGTTAGTTATTACGTACGGATCTTTTCTTGCCTTTTTTTTTCTATCCGTATATTTCCCAGCCACGACCTAAATATCTGTTAGAAGTCGGCGCCTGCGTTGTGTGGTCCCTCCTGTGTCCCGTTTCTGCACTGTTTGAAATAACTATAGGTACAAAGCTTGATAACTTCCGCGCGAACCAGGACGGACCACAAAGAATAGACGAGACAAGGACTGACGCTGTTTTGCGAGATGAGCACATCACCCACTCTTTGGTTTACGCTGAACGTTTCACAGCACGCAGTAGGCTAGTAGCTCACCGTGCTCTTGTCTGGCACCTTTCCCGACTATAGGACGTCGTCTATATAGCGTTCTTGCTAAATATTCAATCATCTCACTCATATTTTTTCTAAAAGCTATCGGCGCAGAACTTATTCAGATTGGCAACCGTAAGTACTGGCCAACTGGAGTTGTGAAAGAACATTTCTTAGGTGTGGTCTCATTCAGCGGAATATCATACAGCTAAAGTAAGACGCACCAGCCAGTCCCACCTCAATTTTCTCGTGTTCGGACATTATAAACTTTCATGTTCCAACTTATTGTTCATGTGTCGCAGACCAACGCACACTTAAGAGTTACCCTTTCTGTTTAGATACGTGGACAAGAATACTCACCCGACTTCTAATACGTCGCACAATCCACAGTACTTGACCCAGCAATGGCCGCTTCCATGAGGGAGTTTTCTGCGAGCTTCATTGTCCGAGGAGTTCGGCCGAGGCCGGGTCAATTTCGGCTTCAACTTAATAATGGAGTAGTGAGGATGCGTGCGTTTTTGTTATTTTGGTTTCGGGGTTGCCCATGCCTTAGGAAGGGTTCGAAACTGCATCGTATACCACTGATGCCATAAAGGGACGGCAGAGCAATTGCACACGGACAGAGGAAATATGGTACACGAAACGTAGAGCTGTGCTTCACTATACCTTCTCAAATAGGGATACGGAGGGATACGTGCATTCCTTCATTTCGTGCTTGCGGGTAGCCTATCGTGATTGTTCTTGCGAGTATCTTTCTCAAATAAAAAATGCAGTTGTGAGTCAGCGCAGTATTTTGCGTAATTTCTTACTTCTTAGTGTGGTTCCGCTGCCGTTCCATTATGAAGTACACCCGACAAACCCAAGCATTTGTCTTGTTACAACCTCTGGTGTGCTTGGGTATCCTGATCCTTGCCATCAGACTCGACACCAAGTGCAGGTTAATGGCCTTCTGGAGCTGCTGTCTTTGCGATTTAGGAAGGAGACGCCGCAGCGACGCTTTCTGCGTGTCGGCGATCTCTTACTGTGTTATGGGCTCTGAGCGTCCGCAAGCGGCTATTGGTGACCCGACTGAAAAGCCCGGGAGTAGCGCTGTGCAACTCTTATTACGCCATTGATCGGTCTTATCACGCTTAGGTCGGTCTTTCGAGGTATAATAAGAAGTAGGAATATGCTGTCTTTCAAATGAGAGGAAGGAATGGGCCAGCTCGCACTGGCATGAGCCAGCTTCCTTGCGTTTGTTGAAGTAACTTCATCAGATGTTTAAACACAGAGTCAGACATAGAGAAAGAGAATGGGCCTCTCGTGCTGACACATACGAAAGCACGGCAGAAGTGTTTCCCACTTTCGCCGTAAAAGCACACTACACGTACATATGGTGCGCTAGGCTGCCAGACTGCACAAGTGAACTCTAAACCAATTTTCGCGCAGTGAGAACTGACAGCACCCATTTTCCCGTAAAACACGCCGCGGTAAGAGAAAGATAGCTATATATCCTCTTTCGGGGCCCTGTGGTGTCCAGAGTGACAGTAGTCAAATCTGTATTTTCATTGTGTACAGATTTGGTCTACGTTGTGGTAACGTCCGCACTCTTGATGTCTGAAACCTAGAAAAAAAATATGACGTTGTACAAGAAACAGTATCATGTGGCAGTGCGCAATTTAATTTTGAACGACGACATTATTGCAGTTCACTCGTAGAAGGCTTTAAGAAAAAATTGGGGAGAAGTACGAAGGTCAAGCTCCCGCTTTGGTAATTTTCAAAACTCGTGAAGGAGGAAACTTGAAGTCGTTTGTTCAAGGTCCAGCTGAGTCGAATGATGAGACTTGGCGTAGCGTTCTAGTACGGTAGTACGAGCCACAGACGGAAGCGGCAGGTAAAGACCTCAGCAGACAGCACGGTATCAACTGGAGTCTTCGAGCGTGGCGACACTCCCTGTGAAAACACCATCACTCCTTTCTCGCCACATCCGAAAAGCTGTCATCGGTGGCCTTGTGGTCGACTGCGTGGAAATAGTGCTGTTTGTTACTGCATTGGACGCACGAGGTTCCCTTAATAATCACAGCAATAACATCTAAAGGTGACGCAAATTTATTTTCTTCTGTTTCAATAATTTAGTGACCTCTTATTCCTCCACTATATATGTTTTCCGAGATGTGGGTATACCTGTAGCTCTTATTTCACTTATGTCATTGACTAAAATATTTTTGTTGACAACAGCCACAATGCAGCAAGATATTATTCACATCCCAACAATGTATTTTTCTTTCGCGTGGATATACGCAACTGTTTGCTTAGCTTTTTCCGCCGTGATGGCGTCAGTTGACCGCGCCACACATTTCTCCTAGCACCTCGGGAACAAAACCACAACTGCTCTCATTCTTGCGAGACTGCTTCTTCAATGAATCCCCCTGCAATTGACATGAAAGCTGTGGCATGTTTGAATGTTTTTAGAGTAGGTTTTAGGCAGAATATAAAAACGTTGGCATGTTTGCGGTGCTGGTAGCCACTAAGAAGTAGTATGATGGCTGGAAGAATGATGACCGAAATGATGGGTGACGCCCAGGCCGATAATCTGATGTGGGTAAGCGCCGTTGAAGTAGAGAAGTTCTTTCAATGACTATCACACTGATAAATAAGGCGTTTCAGATTTTGTGTACACTAACGAATCGTAGAAATAATCAAGCCTTTTCTCTAATCTCACGACCAATGGGCCCCGATGACCTAATTTGACGCCTCGCTTATTAATCCATAAATATTTGCACCATTGGCTCAACATTTCGTTTGAAGTCTTCCAGCGTCTTAACTATTAAAAAAACACGTACGAAAAACAAAACAAACAAACTCTAAGCAAAATAAAAAAAAGTCCAGGGATGAAAGAAGTAAGCAGTGCCTAACACAAAATACGACTTCTCTTAACAACGCGCGCGTTAAATGGGTCCAGCAAAGTTTCTTTAGCATGTTTTGAAAACGCTGCCGGTGAGTTCGGAGGAGAGGAGATTCGAACATTATAGGGAAGCGCGTGCTGCTTGGCGTTTACAATTAATGCTCAATTCCGGCTAGAAATGATCAACTATTATTTCTACAAATACCACCATATCTGACAATCAACGGCCATTGGCTGGTTTGAGCATCGTAAACTGCATATCAAAAATGGTCTCCGCGGGAGGTTGTCACGTGACCGCGCGATAACTCGCTATTACATTGAAATTAAACCGCGCGTTCGACAAGGTCATGACGTTCGCGTGGCGTAACTTCTTTTCCCCGTGCCATCCCTCCCTGTTTAGCTTCCAATGTCCTCCGAGGAGAGAAGAGGGAAAACAATTACAGCGTGCTCCTACAGCGGTGAGAGTTCTACGTACTCAGTCGGACACTGGCTTCATGTTGTGGCTAGCTTGAACCCGTGGGCCCGAAATACATCGTATACCTTCGCACACCCGTGCGAGCCACCTTCAAGACTCAGCGCTAAAGTTATCTAATAGAGAACATGAGCGTGTGTGGTATTCGGGTATACTCAAAGATGCTTCCGGAGTATCGGGTTACCGGACATCTCTTGCGACCACAACTACGGATGTATTTCTTTGGTTTCAATAAGTGACCGAGGCAGAAAAGAAAACCGTTTTCAAAGGCCTCAGATATGAAACTATGCCACGGCCGGGAATTTACACAAGCGGAGCTGTCGAACACATCACCTTTTTGCGAAAGCATTTCTGTGCACGACTGGTTCACGTTAGACCCACAAAAAACTCCAGCAATGCGGCTTCTCACGTTTACCCTTTGCAGCTACGACAACTTGATATGTGAAGTCGACGAAGTGTGCGAACGAACTGCCCTTCTCTAATGTCGCCTTCGCAGCTTTAAGTGGCGATGCAACCCACTTGGCGAAAAAGCGATAAACTTGGTCTATTTCGGCATCAAGCGCCGGAAAAATTGGGGTATATTTCAGCCAATGTTCTCTTCGCTGGCCTAGTGCATCAGAGCTGTGGTACCTGTCGACTTGACTCTATTGCATTTGCAATTTTGACTCTATTGTCAAAAATAGAGTCAAGTGCAATATTGCACTTGACTCTATTGTCTCTGACGTCACTTAAACTTTGGTTACATTGTTTACGTAGTGACGCCGTTACCAGTCTCGCTAGCGATATGTCTCGATCACGAGAACGTAGCATTTGAGCAAACCTTGGAAGATTATTAAAATATATTCTAAGCGCTCGCTGTGTCTAACAGTTCGTGTTTATTGTCTTCGCATACAGGAGAAGCCTACAGATAGGCTTTTTATAGTATGAAAATTTTGTGGCACCACCTGTTTGTGTAGCACTCTTGATCAACGTTTCGAGAACTTGTTTTTAGAAATTTTGCCATGGTCATGTGAGTTTATCTAACCTTAACCGGCTATCTCAAGGCTACAAGCTCGGTTGGTAAGCTAAGGACCACCGCCCAGATCCACTTTTCTTGGAGATTCGTCACCACCAGTGGAAAGCTGCCCAAAATTTTCTATCTCCGCGCAGCTCCTGCCTTAAGAGAGTTTCCCGCTGTTTTTTTCACACAGTAAATTATTCCCAGCCAAAGTCCAGCCGGCGTGCTGTCTGCGCTCTGCGTGCGACGCCGGGTGAGCTTTGACCGACCTGCAGCTCAATAGCCGGGCGAACTGAAATATGACACAAGAGCGACTTCCGCCTTTGATCGGATCAATCCACATATTAAAGCCCATGGCATGTAGGCCCCGTTCAGTAATAGACCACCCAATATAAGCATAGTTGCAAGTAATGCAAATACAGAGTAGCTATCACAGCAAACTGCAGGTTTGAAATAGGAGAGAATACCTTGTAAAAGAGCTCGGAACGACATATCTGTTTGATAACTGATTGCGCTGGACATAATCGCAACAATAATTATAAGCTTGCTTTAGGCACTACTGGGAGGACAGGGCAGTCAGAAAAGAGTGGATGAGAGGATTCGGGAGCCCATGTGCTGAACCAGATATACAGCACCGAGCAGGGGACAAAGGCTGCATCGGGTCATAACGGCTGCCAGAGAAGTACTCCACCATCGTTCGGTAGCACGAAGCTGAAAAGAGAAGCCTTTCAAGAAACTCTCACCCGCCGCTACAGTCGGCTGGGACCGGCTCTTAGCATACGCGGCGTTGGAATCGACGCGGCAGCGCAGCGTTGGGCCTAACGCCGCGGGAAGTTCGGGCGTCCGCGCTTCCACGCTGGTGGCGCTGTTGGTTGGAGCTCGGGTTCCCTCCTGGTCCAAGACGGACAACTGCTCCATCGCCTCTGGGTCCAGGCTCAACACCTGGCGTAGATACTCGTCCACCAGGCTGTCTTCTTCGTCGATAATTTGCTCCGAAGAAGCGATCGTCACGTTGCCTTCGGTAGCGTCTTCTTTGCTGACGGAGGTCTTGCTGTTGTTCGCCGACATGATCTTGCCACAGCTTAAGCAGAGATGGCTTTTACCCACTACGAGGTATTGGGAAAAAATCTCGCCGGATTATTGTGTGTGTGTGCGAATATTAAGGAAGTAGTGGATAAAGAAAACTGAACGTTATGATACCATACTAAGACACTGAGAATCCAAATATTGTCGTTAATACCGAATAAGTCTTGCATAATTTATTCTGACCTGAAGTCATTAACGGACAGTACACTAGAAATGAAGAAGAAGGGAATAAGAACCGCTCACAGTAATCGTAAAGGTACAGCGCAGTTGTGCCTACAAATATCGATGTCTATAATTGTAATTCTTGTAGCTCTGTGCGAGAATACGCCCCAAGCTGAGGGTGACCGGTATGTTCTGTGAACTTATAAACTGGGCATTTAGGAAAACGTTCTTTGACTTCGTAATTTCTGGTATAAAACATATAACATCAGTAACAGCGACCACAGATCACTTAGCAGAACGGTCATACGCTGATTGTGATTGATAGCGTGCCAGCCCGTTCGCACATGCGCGGAGCTGTAGCTCATATGTTTTGGCATGCGTCATACGAAAATCTCGGACGCACGAAACGAAGCGTTCGAATGATTGACGAGCGCCGCATCAATTTTCGCAATGCCAGCCAGACACGCCCGATCAATGCCACCTAGAAGAATGTTTTGATGCTCGCATGCTCACTGCCGCCGTGACGTCACTCGTTTTGCCCGAGCGAGTGCGCTACACGGGAGGCTGTGAATCCACTGTCACCATGGCACCCGTTAAAAGATAAATCGTTCGCGGCGAGTTTTACATGCTTAACAGCTTTATTATGCTTTTTGCGTCAACAAAGACGCTGGTTTAGGTACTGCATTACTCTTGAAAGCACTTCGGGATTTATGTGGGGGCCACTTTTTTTCCCCCGAAAAAGACTGTGCGCTATCGAACATGTGGTCAATCGGTAAGAACAAATTTTGATGAACAAACGAAGTGACGAAATAAATCAGGTAAGTTTTATTCATTATTTTTATTTATTTACACACACACACACACACACACACGCCCGCAGGCACGCACACTACATCTAGAACATACAGAGAAACTATTCTTACTCTTTTGCAAAGTTTCTGCAGTTTTATTCGTACTAGTAGTGAATAGATTGATGGAACGTCACTTTCATTCCGGTGCGGTGCATTGAACAATCAATCCGAACACGCTAAGTCTACTAAACACATCAATATTGATGAATGAAACTGATTGCTGGCGACAATACACAGACCAACACAGTGATCCCGTACACGTGTGTGCTACCCGGCTGCACGCAGAGACACAACAGTGTCTCTCCCACGTGGGCTAATCGTCTGTCACACAGCCGACCAGCGGTAGAACTACTCGATGGACGACCGGCAAGGAACGGCTGTGTGGCAGACTATTACGCCCACGTGAGCGAGTCACTGTTGTGTCTAGAGACTGCGTGCAGCCGTGTAGCGCATACGTGTATACGGGATCACCGTGTTGGTCTGTGCATTGTCGCCAGCAATCAGTTTCATTCATCAATATCTATAGTGTTTACCGGACTTATCGTGTTCGGATTGATTGTTCAACGCACCGCACGAGATTTAAATTGAGGTTCCATCGATCTATTCACTACGGTGCTCTTCCGAACATCTGTATTGATAGACACGAAGTTATGGAGGTGAGTGTGCGCTGCTGTCACAAGTACGTTATTCAACACAATATCCAGCGTGAGGACCACTGAAAGAGGTAACGAAATTTTTCGTTTCACAGAAATTTCTCGTCCCCGACGCAAGGAGCGGCGTTTTCGCTTTTGCCCTGTCACCTCTCTCAGTGGTGCGTAGCCGGTCATACGACTTCGGGCCTGCGAAAATTGTTGGTAATGGGTCTAGCTTAAAGGCCCCGTGGGCGCTTCTACTGCACTGGCGGCTCTTGTATCGGCCTATTTGGTAGTGGTTCCTAAATATTCTAGCTTGAAGAAGAGCTCACACACTTGAAGACCATTTAAGAAAGCGCTGCCGTAAGTGTCCACACGCATCTGAGTTTCAAGAAAACATATTAGGATAAGGTGCTGACGAGACTGATGCCAAAATATAATACCGCAAGAAACTGGTGGAAACACTCGCAAGAAAATACTATGCACGAAACCGAAGCCCGAAGCAATGCAACAACGTTCCTTCCATTTTTCTCAACCATGTACACAGAGGTAACACAAGAAGCCCACGGCGCTAATATTTACGGCAAAATGTTTACGGACCCATAGAGAAAAACGCCTGTTCTGAAGACGTACTGCCCCATGCGTTTATTATATTTGTAAATCCAGGGCTTACATCAAGTCAGAAGCACAGATGAAACCTTTATTTAAAAGCAAGAACAGAACACGGTGGAGATGCTGTCATCGAAACGACTTAGAGATATGTAGTACGAACACACGTACCTACGGATCACGAAGAAAACGGATGTTGACGTCAGCTTGACAAACGACACGCTCCCATTTCATTGTTTGGTTGTACTTAGAAAAAAAAACACTCGCAACTTCGGTCCTTTTGCTGCGACAATTCGCAACGCAGCATCGCCTAAGCGTTCGAATTTGCAGACGTACACATTGCATATATCCAGTGCACAAAACGCATCACATATCCTCGCTGCAGTTCATATACACACAAAAAAAACATGTTCATCTCGAGTCGTCAACAAGCACAGCAGCGCGCCACGAGAACGTTCATCAAGCTTGACAACCCACGTCTGTAGAGCGACGCCAGCAAGCCTACGCACGTCTGTGCAGCGAGACACAGCGGTCTAAACAAGGTGACGTCAGAGGCTGCGGCAAAAACAGCGAGCAGGCCTGAAATTTTCTAGGTGGCGTTGGCCCAATCCCACGATTCGCAACCCTCTCTTCTAGTCCTTTCCTGCTCTCGCCCATAACCTAGCCTTCGCGTGTGCTTTGCGGTCATGGGGGAGAAAATCCAAAGTGCAGTGCCTCACGACGGAAATGATGGGAAGTAAAGTTTTGTTCAGCTGTGTACAGATTCATGGGGCGGCGTCTTACATTCCTCGTGTTCACAATGTTGGTAGGCACGCTGGCTCCGTAAAAGACACAACGTTTTGAGATAACGTGTGGCCGTTCACGGCGCTACTTGAGCATCCATCGGGGAAGCGTCACTTCGACGCTACAGCATGAGCTCACTTTAAGAGCACTGCAAGGTGGCAGCGGCAGTGCTTCGAGCCACACACAAAACAAAAAAAATGAGCCCGAAGGAACAAATCTGACAGATGTGTGAAACTGTAGAGAGATACACGCCCATCGCCCCTCCAAGGGAAAACGCTTGAGCACATGGTTGACGCAAGCAGCCCCACAATAAAGCCCTGCACAACATGTAGCGTCGCGTCTCAGAACTCAGGCGGACCGACGGCTCCCAATGAGGAGAGAGTGCTTGCACTGGCATTGAAATAATTAAAGGAGGTGCCGAATCGGCCGGCTCATTGGCTGCACCCGGATTCAATGCCCGGCATGTGCGCTTGAATATTGATTGATTGATTGATATCTGGGGTTTAACGTCCCAAAACCACTATATGATTATGAGAGACGCCGTAGTGGAGGGCTCCGGTAATCTAGACCACCTGGGGTTCTTTAACGTGCACCCAAATCTGAGCACACGGGCCTACGACATTTCCGCCTCCATTGGAAATGCAGCCGCCGCAGCCGGGATTCGAACCCGCGCCCTGCAGGTCAGCAGCAGAGTAGCTTAGCCACTAGACCACCACGGCGGGGCCGCTTGAATATTGTGCTAATCAATAATTTCTTAACGAAACCTATGAAAAGACATGACAGCTTTAGGCTGCTCAATATGCTAAGTAACCTGGAAGGAACGCTTTGATGCGGTATTCTTTTGTTGTCGCATTCAGGACCTTTACATTTATAAATGTCCATGTCGTTCATAACACAACTTTATTTTTGACATGGTATTTCGCTTACTAGCGCTGACATAATCGCGATGATTTCCTTTTGATCAACCATAAAAACTTGCACAATTTCATGTTGCAGCGACAATTCTCAGCCGAGAATGATGAAAATTGTGAAATGCGAGCAGAATTTTTTTTATGCAGCAAGCCAGAGGTCAACTGTGGGACTGCACTGGCTGAATCCTCAAGACCTTAGTAAAGTTTCTTGTCTGTCTGTTTGGGGCTGATAGTAGACTCAGAAAGAAGTGGCCGATCAGGCTGTTACCGAGAAACTGCACCGCTGGCGCTCTCGGCCACTCTCAATTTTAGGTAACTAAAGGTGCTCGACAAAGTGCGGTATATATATTCGGACAAGTGTGAACAAGTCACGAAAAGTAGCCTACCTATCATCTTGGCGACGAAAGGTGTTGAAAACGATCACGGCAACGTGATTCAGGCTTGCATTTTTCTCTACGTCACCTGGCAATAGCGCAGGAGGATAAAGTTATTTAAGCGATTCCGCCTTCGCCGCGGTACGGGTCTATGCGATGGCAAAGGTTCTTTTAGCAAAGAACGGTCGGTCACTTTAAGACAAACATGATCACTGCCACCGTTCATGACGCCTCGTTGTAAATTTGAGTGATAATCATCGGGGACAGAACTCCACCTGTGTCTTGAGTATACAGGACACAACCAGCGCCGTGAGCAAGACGCTGGAGGCAGAAAAAGATGCTGCTGCTTTCTCGCTTCGTTAAAAAAAAAACAAGTCTTTCTTTACGAACCTCCCAACTCATTGCTGCCAGAAATTTGTAGACCTAAGGAACAGCTCCCGCAGTATAGTATATTTACGTAACACACTGGCTTTTATGAAGCCCTATCTGTGGTGCCTGTGCGTATGTGTTAGTTTTGACTTCCCTTCCAGAACTAAGCACTAATATGATAAAGTATATAGAATGTCCTCAGTGCGACAAATATACGGCTCCAATTATCTTATTAAGAAAGTCACAGTTTTGTCGCAAAGGCGAAGCAATGAACGCGATAGCAACAAATTGAAAGGTCATGCACAGGATGGCAAGCAGATCGAAACGTGCCCCGCGTTTCTCCCGCACAAATGATGCACGAAACATACTCACAGGTACAAATAACCGCGAATAAGCGTCTCAGTTGTTACTTCGCCCTGTCTGAAAAGCGCGCCCTGTTCGCAAACGGTGGATGTGCAACGATTGCAGTGACCTTTGTGCACTGGGTACGTGCGATTCTCCCCACTGCAAGATAAGGGCGCACGATCGAGCGCACACCCGCTTATTTTCTACGCAGGCCCAAGTACGCGTGAGAGATGAGAGCCGCCGCAGTTGCCGCGCGCTCACTGCGCCGTCTTGCTGATAATGCTGAAAACGCGACAGTTCACCCCCCCCCCCCTCCCGAGACGTCCGCTAAGAGCGGTAAGCTTGCAGTTTGAACGTTCGCAGAGGTGTGCTTCGGTGGCTCAGTTCATTCTTTCGTCGGCACTCACGCGCGTCGGACGCAGGAATCATGTGCTCCGTAGGAGCGGCGTTTGCGGCACATACTAGCCGCGGTAACAGGATGACCGAAGACCAAGACGCAGGATATGAGATCATTTTGCCACCACTGCCCAAGGGACGCGTCGCGCAAAACCGTGTTTTTACACGGTGATGTGCGCGGCAGACCGTGTCGAGTCGAAGATTTCGGAGACGCGCTCGGACCTACAGGACTGCTGCCGGAGGTGTTGGCACTGGGGGCCTACCAGATTAATCATGTCTGGGCAGTCACCATGAACAACGCGGACGCTACGAAACGCTTGCTGGATGTGAAGGAGCTAAAAGTCAAGGGCCGCACCTGCTGACCCCCAGGATCAGCAGGTGCGGCTGCGTCTTCATTGGCTGCTGTACGGCGTCAACGATGAAGACGTGCGAACGGCGTTGGCGGCTTTTGGGAAGGTCGTACAAGTCACACGGGAGCATTGGCGTGTTCAGGGTGTCAGCGACAAGGGTTCAACCACACGGACTGTGCTTCTTAAGCTCAAGAGTGGCGTGAAGGTTGAAGATCTCCCCCATCAAATCAGGGTGGCTGGTGAACTGGCACTTGTGGTTGCACCTGGTCGGCCAATGCAGTGTCTGCGCTGCCAAGGTACCGGCCATGTTAGAAGAGAGTGTAAGGTGCCCCGATGCTCGCGTTGTCGGCGGTTCGGCCACAGCGAAGATGCGTGCATGCGCACGTACGCATCGGCTATCGGATCAGCCGAAGGTGACGACACTGCAGAGTTGGTGATGGACGTGACCGAGGCTGAAGACGCGGCGAAAGGTGCAGGCGACACGGTGAACCCTGAAGCTTCAACAGGTACAGTTACACCGACTGGTGGTGATGAACCAACAGCCAAAGCAGACATAGCATCTGGGGAGGTGGTTACTCAAGAGCCAGCCGGCCAAACCGAAGAAGGCTTCACAAGCACTTCATCGAAGGAGCCTGAGCTGGTGGAATTAACCGAACTTCCAGTGTCGTGCGAGAGCATCAGTGGTGGGGCGCCAAGCAAAAGACCCCGCGAGCAGTCTGCAGGACGGCGTGAGGCGTCCACCGAAAAGCAAGAAGAGGGGCCACCTGCGAAGGCGACTTCGTTCAGACGCAGCAGCACGAGGCTGCGTCCCAACCCGGTATCGGAGAAACACTGGCCACCTTTGTCCTCCAGTGGCACGGGTCCACCTGGAGGCTCCGAAGATGTCTAGCTCTATGCTAGACGCCGAAGGTAAGCACCATGCCCCGGGCTAACTTCTTCACTGTGTAGACATGGCTGTTGCACCGAAACTTAGAGTGGCAACGTTAAATGTTCGAGGTCTCGCCACCAAGCGGAAACAGAGCCAAGTCTACAGGCTACTTGTGGATCATGATCTGGATGTACTAGCTGTTCAAGAAACAAAAGTAGACGGTGAGGAGGAGACCCGGGGCATGGTGCTGAGGTTTACGGCGCGTTACCACGCTATTGTAAGTGAAGCAATAGGCACGTCTGCAGGCTGCGTTTTGTTCATTAAGAAGTTACCGGGTCTGGTAGTGCAAGATACCTTCGCTTGCCCATCTGGTAGATTGGTTTCCTGTGATTTTGTATTCAATGAATGTCAGTGGCGTATAGTGTGTATTTATGCACCAACCATTTGTGAGGAGCGATCACTCTTTTTTTCAAACCTAAAGCAGCACTTCACGTTGGAAAGGAAGTCTGTATTACTTGGTGATTTTAACTGCGTCCTCAATGGGCGAGATCGAGCAAATGGACGCGCCAATTACGATAAAAGTAGTAGGACGCTAGCGGACGTAGTTACTCAATTCGAGTTAGAAGACGTGGGCAGCTGTATGGAGGGAACGCGGGAGGTGCGTTTCACACATTTTCAGGGGAATAGCCATGCGCGCCTTGATCGCATTTACGTGTCGCTTGAATTAATAGCCCACTGCAAGACATATGCTGTTTACCCAATACACTTTAGCGATCATTGTTTAGTTAAATGTGATATGGGAGAGAAAACACAAGGTGGAACTTTCTCATGGGAGCTGTGGAAAATGAATTCCACTTTGATCACTGACGAACATTTCTTAGATCAGGTTATGAACTGCATCAACGATATAAAAATGGATGATGGAGCTAAACTTGCAGAACAATGGGAAGAGTTCAAGCAGCGAATAAAAATAAAAGCTATTGATCGTTCTTGCGCATTGAGTTATGAAAGGAAAAAGAAAGAAAAAGAACTCCGAAAGACTTTGGAAAGACTAATAGACTTGGAGTGCAAACAACCGGGAGAATATAAAATTGACATACGCAATATTAAGCAGAAACTTACACTGCATGACGAGGAACGCTACCGCGGTGCACTCGTCCGTGCTAGGGCTGAGGCTTTAGCGGCTGGAGAGACGCCAACCAAAAGAGCGTTAGGGGTGGAGAAAACGAACGCTCGACGGAATCATATCGAAAAAATAGAGAAGGATGGCCACGAAGTAACTGATACGGACAGCATTTTATCCTTATTTTCAAGTCATTTTGAAAACCTTTTTGCGTGTAGACAGGCAAACCTAGAAAGATTTAAAGACGAATATTTAGGACGCCTGCCGCAAGTGCGTGAGGAAGTGAAAAACGCTTTGGAATTATCTATATCTGCATCTGAAGTTGAACGGGCGATTGATAAGTTAAATCCTGGGAAATCTCCAGGGCCAGATGGTCCTTGTGCCAAGTGGTACAAATGTTTTAAAAGCGAATTGTCTTCAATACTCGCGGGCGTTTTTAATGAGGCATATGAGGAAAAGAAATTGCCACCATCCTTTGGTGAATCGCGTACCGTTCTGATTCCGAAAACAGACGAGGTTGAAAAGCTCAGGCACGTCACAGCGTACAGGCCGATCGCACTGACAAACGTAGACTACAAAATATTAATAAAAATTTTGGCGGCCAGACTTCGGTCAGTAATAAAAGATATCGTCGGTCCACACCAAACGTGTGGAATAAAAGGTCGGTCCATAGTTACAAACGTTCATAAAATGCGATCCGTGCTCGAATATGTTGACACCTGTCATGCTCGTGTGGCCATACTCCAGCTGGATCTGGAGAAAGCGTTTGATTGCGTTTCCCACGCTCTTTGTTTGCAGTATTGAAGCACATTAATGTTGGTAAGATAATTATTGACGGAGTAGCCATGGCATATCGGAACGGTAGTACGAGACTAATTATCAACAAGACATTGGGCCCCCCCATAAGAATCGAGCGCTCAGTGCGTCAAGGTTGCCCTGTTAGTCCTCTTTTGTTTTGCATCTATATTGAAACTTTATGTCAGTCGATATTGCAGAATGACATCATTAATGGATTTAGAGTACAATCAACAGAGGTCAAATTACTCACATACGCTGATGATGTTGCGATTTGTAGCACTTCCTATGACGATATTGAAGAATCAATCAGAGTTTCTAAATCGTTCGCCGAAGTTACAGGAAGCCATATAAACTGGGGTAAAAGCCTCGGCTTCTGGCATGGATATTGGCCTTCAACACCAGAATTTTTTGCAGCCATTAAATGGACAAGAACGCCAGTTAAATATCTCGGAGTACCGCTCGAGTCATACAAAAGTACTGATGAATATTGGACACAGCAAACGAAAGAAATTAAAGAGAAAGCGAATAGGTGGAATGCAACCTATCTGTCCATGTTTGCTAGGGCTACTGCATGCAACTGGTTTTTTGTGTCTAAGCTGTGGTATGTGATGCAAGTGCTGTACTGTTCCCGGGTCAATGTGCAAAAATTACATCGGGTGTTTGCAGTATTTGTGTGGGGCTCTAACTGGGAAAGGTGCAGTCGCACGAATTTGTTCAGACGGGTGAAGTGTGGAGGCCTTGGACTAGGACATCTGTTTATCAAGCAGTTAGTAAATAGGTTTTTCTTTTTTCGCGAGGCAAGAGATCCTTTCCTATTAACAGTGTGTCAAACAAAACTAAGTAGACTGTTGCCCGAGTTTGTTGTGAGCACTCATGCTACCACAGGGGCTGTGCAAGGATACATGAAGGAAGTTGTGGCCAGTGTGCGGTTTTTGTGTGTTCGGTTTTCAACTGACTACCTGTGGTCTGTTGGAAAGAAAAAAACTGTACAAAGATTTATGTGACACGATGCTCCCCATCCCACTGTACAGAGCGCTATATACAGCACGCAAGGGTCAGAATGTACTTAAACGAGTTAAAAAAATGCGAGCAGCTCCAAGTGCGAAAACGTTCTTTTTCAAATTACACACGGGAACACTTCCTGTAAGAACCTTCCTAGAGGAGCGGGGGTTTTATATGCCTTGGGGATCTCACTGTCTAATCTGTAAGAAACCGGAAACTATTGACCATGTTTTTCTGCACTGTTGGGAAGGAGTTTATTTTGGGACGTATTACAAAGGACAATCAAAAAAGAGTTCCCGTTAGACCCTCATGGGATCAGGTATTTGGCAATAGAGAATGAGGATGGATTACCTTTCGATTTTATCATGATGACTGCCTTGCACAGTATATGGCGCTCTAGAATGGCTGGATTTCATTGTGACCCAGACAGAAGACCAGCAAGAGAGTATTTCAAAGAAAGCATCTCAAGATTACTCGAGGTAGTAAGAACAGACGAATGTGTACCTTCATGGGTAGAAAGGGTAGAAGCCCTACTGACCATGAAGGAATTCTAGGACGTGATGTGTTATAGTAATGCTTGACGGGCTTAGTTATTTTAAGTTTATTGTATTGTTCGTTGTGAATTGTAATATATTTATCTTAGCAACCAGTTTGTGATGTTGAACCGGAAATAAAAAAAAAATCGGTGGCTCAGTTGGTAACGCCTTGCATTCACGCCGCGGAGGTCCCACGTTCGATCCCGCGCGCCGGAGTCTTTTTTCCTAGATTTTTTCTTTCTTACGTTATCATTATATATAGATGCATAAACTTATACGGAGCATGACATCGACGGCAAAATCTAGCCGAAAGGGTCCTTATAATTGCTAACGCAATAAAAAATGTGACGCCTTTGCCCAGCTAATACGCCTTTGATTGATCGTCTTCGTCCACGGCGGAGAACCAGTGGCTAGGTGCTCGGCCACTGCCCCGAAGATTACGAGTTTGATCCCGGTCGTGGCGGTCACATTTCGGTGGAGGCGAAGTGGTAGACGCCCGCGTACTGTGTGATGTCAACGCACGTTACAGGAGGCCAAAATTTCCGGAGCCCTGCACGCTGGCGTCTCTCATAATCATGGTTTTGTGATGTAAAATCCCAGTTATTATTATTATTATTATTATTATTATTATTATTATTATTATTATTATTATTATTATTATTATTATTATTATTATTAACCGGTCGCATTCCTGTAGAGCTAGCTTACTCCTGGAGGCGTTGCAATACACCGTTATCTTCAGTCCTACAGATTCGGCACGGGTAATAAATACGCACCCTATACCAGAGAAAAAAACTACCAAGCATTTCCCCGAGGGTGAACATGGTTAAGTGCGAATGCACGGGGAGACTGAGAGAGAAGGCGGGCGCGCGATAGAGAGGGGTGCGCGGGCAGCTGCAGCGAGCGAGGAGAGCGGAGGAGCGAGCGAAGGGGGAGGGGGTATAAGGCGCGTTACTGACACCGATATCAGCGTCGCGTCCGTGCCAGGCACTGCGCCGTGCTCCCGACCGGGTTGCAGAAATTAGGTGCCTTTTCTCATCTTCTAACCACTACCGTCCGTGGCTAGGTAGAGAGAGCGTCGCGCTGCGGCCCGCCAAGTCCTCTTTCTTTTAAAGATAGAGAGAAGACTGCGGACGCCGCCGACGGCGGTGGATGGTTTGGGGTCGCTTAGAAAGTGTATTCACACTTAAAACGTTGAACCCGCAGTAGCGTGGATCACTTGTGCCGCTGGCGTCCCGCCTTCTTGCTGGTTCACCGAGGGCCGTCATATCATCGCGATATGTGCTATGAACACGTGTCAGAATAAGAACGTGTGTAAGCAACGAGCTCAGTCCTTCCAGCAAGCTTCCAGTGCCATGGATTCCAACGCACTAGTGTGTTGTAGATGCCTTACTTTTCTTCTGCCCTTTGCGAAGCCCCGCTTTATGATAGATCCTGCCGTTCAGTAGACGCTTTCATAATCCGCAAATGCACTTCCTATAGCGATGTATGTCCGCGCAACTGATAGCGTCACCTGCCATGCGTCAAGTGGAGGCGATGCCCATGGCTACACGCCACGCGCTGGAGCTTATCTCTACTCTTCGTGTTTGTAGCAAGAGAGGTTTCTGCCGTGCCAAAGCGCAAGAAAACTGCGCGTGAACACGCTGTTTGCGAAAATCACTGTCTGCCGTTAGTTGTGCTAACAACATCGTAGGAAAGCAATAGTTTTAAATCTATAAAGAGAGGGTTATGTTTCTGAAGTACTGGCTTCTACACTGAGCACAGAACAGCAATAAATAAATAAATAAATAAATAATAAATAAATAAATAAATAATAAATAAATAAATAAATAATAATAAATAAAATTTCTGTCAGCACTCTCTTAACGCAGAGGTGGTCATAGAGGCGCCTTATTTCTTTTCCGGAAAGGACAAATTTGGAAAATAATGAACCATCAGAAAGCCACTCTACCACGAAAGCACCAGTTAAACATTTTTTTTTTTTGCGTACGTCTCAGACACAGTCAGCCAGTGAGTTGGTCGAGAAGTTTATCAAAAGGCCCTGAGGTGTTTAAGTCACCATGTGTGTCTACGAGGGACATCCCGCTACTGTAGGTGACGCCCGAATCGGGGCGGGAACGTGGTGGCGTTCCGCCAGCTCTTGAGCCCTCTGAACTGCTTTTTGTCGGTTTTCAACATCGAGCCTCTTGAGTGCATTTTCCCAGTCAGAATGACTGGTGAGAGCTCCCTGGGGTAACGCGCGACATTGCCAGAGCGTGTGTGCGAGTCAACAGTACACTTCTTTGCAGGCTGGGCAGTGGGGATTTATGTCTGAGTTGTAACGGCTAAGTCGGCCCCGTGATAGGTACGATCTCGTTTGAAGCGTGCGAAAGGCTACCTTTTGCGCGTTTTCGAGCTCTCAGACACCCACTAGAGAAAAAAAAATAAAAAAATCGGCAGATCTTACGTATCAGGGAGTCGACATTATGCAAAGCATGTGGATGTAAGGTGACCGTGTTGCATTTTTTTTTAAATTTAGCGACACGTCATGAAATGACGCTAAATATATGTTCAAACGTTGCTCACACAGACATATGTCGAAGAGTTGCTGGTGTTTATATAACCAGTTGTTTGCACTTGCGCAACGATGTCAACTGGAACATGCGTATTAGCAACACCAGAAGCTGATATGAGGCGCTGTTGCTCGCGAAGATGCTAGTCCTGGACACTGCCTTGCATGAGTCAACCTTCTTCGCATGGTATCTAACCACAATTGACATTAATTAACCTGACGTGGTGGCCGTATCAAAGGTGTACATATATAATGTTTATAAGATTGGGTAGGCAGCACACCAACAACTACTGTCGTTTCACGAGGATTAGCGACTAATTGGAAATTAGTTTCGAGACCTGGCGTAGCTCTGTGGTAGAATGCTTGACTGTAACGCAGAATGCTTGGGTTCGATTTCTGCTGGGACCATAAAATTTATTATTTGCATTCGTCGGGGGGTCAACGCTGCATGTGTCAGGTTTTTCTGAACACTGACATTTAATCTATGCCTTCGTGGTTCGACGCTGCCGATGTCGGGTATTGCTTAACGCTGACGCGTTAACATTCCCCATGTGTGTTCTCGTCGTTCCTGGGTATATACTGCATGTCAATCGCCTATGGCACATACCCACGTATAAGTGGCACATACATACCCGTGGTATGTGCCACTGTCTGGCGTGAGTTCTCTGAAGACGTACGCGACGGGATTGTGGCATTATTCATGTATTGTCCAGTCTGGTATATTCAACAAAAAAATCTTACCCTCCCCTGCTAATTTTGGCTCACACCAACCTAAGGCGGTGACCACGAGAGTACGCAAACGTAAGTGGCTAGATAGAAAGATAGGTACGCTCAATGTCACCGAAATTCACTAAGAAATGCTTCGCATGAAAAAGATACCGGACAAATCTAACGGGAACAAAGCGCACGCAAGGTCGCACGCATGAATAGGCCCGCTTCCGGAATCATTCATGAGGGTCTTGACTCCTTAGATGAACCACGTGTTTTAGCAGTCCTAAATAATGATCCATCTTTTGCTTTAGACTTTCACTAATTGCTGGAATAAACCTCACACGAATTCCAAATTTTGATTACGACAGTGATTGATATATGTAGCTTATTGTACAACTAAATCTAATGGCACAGATTGTCCGGTTAGACTCGCGAGATTGATTGATTTGTGGGGTTTAACGTCCCAAAACCACCATTTGATTATGAGAGACGCCGTAGTGGAGGGCTCCGGAAATTTGACCACCTGGGTTCTTTAACGTTCGCCCAAATCTTGAGCACACGGGCCTATAACATTTTCCGCCTCCATTGGAAATGCAGCCGCCGCAGCCGGGAATCGAACCCGCGACCTGCGGGTCAGCAGCCGAGTACCTTAGCCACTAGACCACCGCGGCGGGGCTTAGACTCGCGAGACCACGTCGAGTCTTGTTAAGGTTGTCGCAGGCCAAAGCGTAAAGCTGCAGAAGCCCCGCTAGTGTGGCCGAGACGCCATTGTGTGAAACAGCTGACCGATTGTGCGGGAGAATTGTTCCATAATCGTACAATCTACATTGCACCTTACAAAGCACTGGAAATGTTTGGCACCAGCCCTTTATTCTGTGCTGATGCTTTGAAGTGCCACCGAAATTCATGCATGATTAGCGATACCTCTACGTCACCCTCAAAGAAATAAAGATTTGATTTTGCGATTCGAAAGCAGGGCCCATATGATAAGGCATAAAAGTAATAACAGTTTCTGTCGTTTTGCCCTTTAAACTTCCAATAATGATTTTCAGACACGTCGTGGTGCTCTCCTCCTGGATACAGCCCATTTGATCCGTACATCCTGCCTTGACAGCGAGGTGTTCGCAGGCCCCAAAGCATGTCACCTCCTCTGATATGCGACTGCCGCGGCCGTTATCAAACCTTCAATCATCAGTCACCCACTGCAATCACTAATCTATTATGGCTGTCGATGTATAAGAGTAATTAACAGCATACTCTCATTATAACGAAATTGTAAGTTTTTCAGATGGTAGATCTTAGCAATACCTCTCCCTCTTTCCCTACCGAATACATGGCTTCCGTAAGAGTGACTTGTACTGGTGGCATTCCAGGCAAGTGCGCTTCAAGATATCCAATTACGTACTCAGTAACTATCTTGCGTAATGCAAATCAACCCAATATCATTTTTCGAGTTGACTAGCACAAGTTCGCTCTCTGCAATGCAGCGGGAGTTTCTAAGACGTATGAAACATCCTGGATCTCTGTAAGATATGGTATCGCATTCTGCACGCGTTTTAAACCAGTTGCGGCTGGAATAAAGCTATCCGATGAAGCATATACGTACGCTCTAAAAGTACAACGAAAATGTTTGGTACCGTGGAAGACGATTCTATCTACGCCATTTAGAAAGTACCTGCGATTATCTCGCTCGCAAATGATACATGTTTGAAAACCAAAGATCAATTTTCTTCTCATTAGAAATGGCCGGTCAGCGCAACTTCGATGGCAAATGTTGATGGCATTTAACGCTTCCCCATATATTATTATCTTGGAGTTCATGGTTAGGAGTTGGTAAACATGAGCTAATGACGGCGTCCTCGCGCCAGCTTCATCACTTGTATTTTCTGAACAGCATGCCATAGAACCCAACCATAGCGCAAGTTATGACTGCTTCAGCGTACAAAGCTTGCTCGATAGCACCAATGAGTACCACACTTTGTTACAAAGAGCTTGGAAATGCTGCGTGGTAATTCGCACGTGTCAATCATTCTTACTTAGATGATACACATCATCCATACCTCCGAAGTAAACAACAAGGAACTATAGGCGTTCGTGGAGCAGTCCACTGCAATAAATTCAGGTGGCACAGGCTTGACGTCTGCTCGAACGAGCTTTTTTATCTTACCCAAGCTCGTAAAAGCTTTTATTTTTTTTCTGTAGAGTTAGACTGTATGACGATGATTGCTGGGGTGCTAACAAAGCGACGCGTAGAAATGCGGCTGGAATGTTATTGCGAACTTGGCGACGGAAGATGAACTGATCAACGCCATGAAACATGATCAAACGAATGTATCAAGCAAAATAATGTCTCGCGAGGTCTATACCGGCAGTACTTACGCCTGGCGTCTAGTATACTTTGAAGAATTTCTACTCGTTAAATCTGCGAAGCAGCGTTACCCCCCCCAAAACACACAGCCCCGCGTGACATCAGTATGAGCTCCGCTCTAGTACAACGTATACATGCACCGGCACTTGACATACAAGTCTTCAAATATCTGCGGTTATGTCGCAATAGAACAATGCGTTGGGGTCCGCACCGGGGCTTACATCTGGCAAGGCAACTCCTTCACTGTCCCCTGCACTCTCGTCCGATGGGGCAACCAACTCGTCGCTTCGCTCACTGGAGGGCACGTGCTGCGACGATGACAGCCACAACGAGTCTTCTCGGAGTGGCACCGCGGGGGCCTGCTCAAGTTGTTCTGGCTGCTGGGCGCATTCCTCGTCTAGCTTGAACATAGCCTTTTCTTCCACTGCGTAGCTTTCAGCTGGATGAGCATCGTCATTGCTGTCTGAACTTCCTTCTTCCGGTTCTTCGTCGATAATGCGTAGCCTGTCCAAGTCATGTGGCAGGCCGGAACTTTGGGCTGAATCTTCCATGAGGTGGCTAGCGACGAGGTCCGGAAGATCCCAGTCACGTTCGAATGGATCTTCGAGGCCATTGAAAAAGAGTACCGATGACCACGTGGTCAGGGGCGGATTCCCGGCGGCTGCCGAGTTCAACTCGTAGATCACCATGGTTCCGTCGCCTTTTATGTGGGCGTTGGGCTCCATACGGTTCCGCTCTGTGGCTCTTTGCAAAATGTTATTAAGAAACAGAAGACGCTGGAGATTTCCGCGGAGCTGGGCCAACTTGCAGCGTGTGATTGCGAGTAACGAACGAATGCTCATCTCCGGAATCCATTCAACCCGTTCAGCCATGGTTTTTGCGCAACGAAAGCGCGTTGAATCGTCGAAGCGTGCGGTCGATTCGCCGAAAGCATGCGACTGGTGAGGATCGTCGTTCAACACTTGGTTCTGGCATTTACCGTGAGAGCTCCCGACACCCGAAGTATAGTGCACTTGCCTTGTGCTGCGCACTGATGTAAGCCCTGCCATACGCTGGGACTTGAGCTCCGTTATAAGAAGTTTTGCTATCGAGACCTTAATGGGAAAGAGAAACATTTGCGACGTGTACAGCCTTATCGAAAGAAAGTAAAAAAATCATGTGCCATCTAAGTCATGAGGCTATAGTGAGCGATTTCCTATCGATAGAAGAACGTACCACTTATCATAACCGAATAAAAATATCGCGTAAAGATTACCCAGCACTTTTATCTCGGCAGGAGAGACTTTTTTTCTTTGTAACAATAAGTTAAATCGAAGGCAGGCTTTGACTCTCAGGCTACTTCAGACGGGGCCCCGCCGCGGTGGTCTAGTGGCTATGGTACTCGGCTGCTAACCCACATGGCGCAGGTTCGAATCCCGGCTGCGGCGGCTGCATTTCCGATGGAGGCGGAATGTTGTAGGCCCGTGTGCTCAGATTTGAGTGCACGTTAAAGAACCCCAGGTGGTCTAAATTTCCGGAGCCCTCCACTACGGCGTCTCTCATATCATATAGTGGTTTGGGACGTTAAACCCCACATATCAATCAATTATTCAGACGGGTTCGCATCCCGGCCCGGCTTTATTGCATAACATTTATCCTGACATTTATCCTAATAGCTCTTCCAGGCACTGCAAAGAATTCGCTAGCCTAGGCCACATGCTCTGGCGTTGCCCCCCAATGCGGTGCACAGACCGATAAAATAAAGAAAGTGGTTATCCGCTATCAAAAGGCCCGATGTCGGGGGTCAACTGTGGGCAGTCTAGAGGACCCATGATGCGATGGTCGGGCTTGCCCTGACTGTCCTAACGTGAAAGCGGCCCGCTGCGCGTTGGGTCATGCACCTCTGGACTTTAAATAAAGTTTCACATCCGTCCACCAATAAACGTCTAACAACGTGTTTCGCGTGGTGTGCACTTCACTTGGCACGGTTATCACTTGATACTACAAGAAATTATTCCGTGTTACGGCTCGGCTAAGGTTCGCAAGTGCTGTACTTTCATTTATGTTTTCATTGCATGCTGTATAAGGAAATTTGCCCGCGTTGCAGAAGCGATCTTTATGAGCGTAGTTTAGTTCACACTTTCTTGTTGATGTGGCCAGCCTTAAAGGGATACTGGAACAAAATTTTGCTGCTAAGAAAGCCTGCGGCGTCGATTCCCGTGACTATGAGCATATTATCTGTAGAATATCAACAGCGAATATTGCTGGAAGGTATTTTAAACTAATATTGAAGTTTGTGGGGGCGATCGAACACCACGTGCTGTTGACACCCTAGAAGTGAGGGACACTTAGTGACCCCCCTACTTCTCTCGCATAAACACGCTGCCGCAAGTCATGATGAAGTCATAGCCGCCATGTTTCTTTAGCCACGTTTGTACCAGCAGACTCGGCCGCTGCTCGCTAGTCCTAGGCCGCTGCACCCGTGTTGAAAGTTTTGTGTTCAGTCCCACTGCTATCCCATTTCCTGTTCGAAAGGACTTCTTCATACGGACCACTGGAAGTGCCTCACAGTTTTGTGTGCTGACGTGTTGAAAGTTGCGCGGTTGGTGGTTATAGTTGCGCCCAGTGGCTTTCGTTTTTGGAGCTCCCTCCACTGAAACGGAGGCTGGCTGGCAATGAGGAGCTTGTAAATAAGTATCGGTCACGCACCGTAGCAAATGATGTGCCTTGTTATGATTAAAGGACCTCCAACAACTCACTGCAGCAAAAAAAAAACAACGAAAAAAACCCCACGAGGTCGCATTTTCATTTCGGTATCTCTTCAAATTTTCAGAGACAATATGTTGCGGAATAGAATCCCGCCCGTGGCGGCCGTATTTCGTGCCCTCCCCTACAGCCTCCCTCGTAATCATAGCATGCTTTGGGATTCGAAATTCAAACCATTGTTTAAACTTTGAAACTTTATTCATTTCAACATTTTGAAGGATGAGGGTCAATAAGCCTCTAATGGGTTTGTCTGGGATCACGACCTCTTACTAATGAGTTCCGTAGACAACATTTTTAATGCAATAAAATGTACAAATTAAGCAAGCAGTTTAGTGACAGTTTACGCAAGTCAAATAAGGCATACGATATA
>WOVY01013864.1:0-112736 GCA_013436015.1 Rhipicephalus annulatus | reverse complement strand
TTCGAGCCACACACAAACAAAAAAATGAGCCCGAAGGAACAAATCTGACAGATGTGTGAAACTGTAGAGAGATACACGCCCATCGCCCCTCCAAGGGAAAACGCTTGAGCACATGGTTGACGCAAAGCAGCCCCACAATAAAGCCCCTGCACACATGTAGCGTCGCTCTCAGAACTCAGGCGGACCGACGGCTCCCAATGAGGAGAGAGTGCTTGCACTGGCATGAAATAATTAAAGGAGTGGTGCCGAATCGGCCGGCTCATTGGCTGCACCCGGATTCAATGCCCGGCATGTGCGCTTGAATATTGATTGATTGATTGATATCTGGGGTTTAACGTCCCAAAACCACTATATGATTATGAGAGACGCCGTAGTGGAGGGCTCCGGTAATCTAGAACACCTGGGGTTCTTTAACGTGCACCCAAATCTGAGCACACGGGGCCTACGACATTTCGCCTCCATTGGAAATGCAGCCGCCGCAGCCGGGATTCGAACCCGCGCCCTGCAGGTCAGCAGCAGAGTAGCTAGCCACTAGACCACCACGGCGGGGCCGCTTGAATATTGTGCTAATCAATAATTTCTTAACGAAACCTATGAAAAGACATGACAGCTTTAGGCTGCTCAATATGCTAAGTAACCTGGAAGGAACGCTTTGATGCGGTATTCTTTTGTTGTCGCATTCAGGACCTTTACATTTATAAATGTCCATGTCGTTCATAACACAACTTTATTTTGACATGGTATTTCGCTTACTAGCGCTGACATAATCGCGATGATTCCTTTTGATCAACCATAAAAACTTGCACAATTTCATGTTGCAGCGACAATTCTCAGCCGAGAATGATGAAAATTGTGAAAATGCGAGCAGAATTTTTTTATGCAGCAAGCCAGAGGTCAACTGTGGGACTGCACTGGCTGAATCCTCAAGACCTTAGTAAAGTTTCTTGTCTGTCTGTTTGGGGCTGATAGTAGACCAGAAAGAAGTGGCCGATCAGGCTGTTACCGAGAAACTGCACCGCTGGCGCTCTCGGCCACTCTCAATTTTAGGTAACTAAAGGTGCTCGACAAAGTGCGGTATATATATTCGGACAAGTGTGAACAAGTCACGAAAAGTAGCCTACCTATCATCTTGGCGACGAAAGGTGTTGAAAACGATCACGGCAACGTGATTCAGGCTTGCATTTTCTCTACGTCACCTGGCAATAGCGCAGGAGGATAAAGTTATTTAAGCGATTCCGCCTTCGCCGCGGTACGGGTCTATGCGATGGCAAAGGTTCTTTTAGCAAAGAACGGTCGGTCACTTTAAGACAAACATGATCACTGCCACCGTTCATGACGCCTCGTTGTAAATTTGAGTGATAATCATCGGGGACAGAACTCACCTGTGTCTTGAGTATACAGGACACAACCAGCGCCGTGAGCAAGACGCTGGAGGCAGAAAAAGATGCTGCTGCTTTCTCGCTTCGTTAAAAAAAAACAAGTCTTTCTTACGAACCTCCCAACTCATTGCTGCCAGAAATTTGTAGACCTAAGGAACAGCTCCCGCAGTATAGTATATTTACGTAACACACTGGCTTTTATGAAGCCCTATCTGTGGTGCCTGTGCGTATGTGTTAGTTTTGACTTCCCTTCCAGAACTAAGCACTAATATGATAAAGTATATAGAATGTCCTCAGTGCGACAAATATACGGCTCCAATTATCTTATTAAGAAAGTCACAGTTTTGTCGCAAAGGCGAAGCAATGAACGCGATAGCAACAAATTGAAAGGTCATGCACAGGATGGCAAGCAGATCGAAACGTGCCCCGCGTTTCTCCCGCACAAATGATGCACGAAACATACTCACAGGTACAAATAACCGCGAATAAGCGTCTCAGTTGTTACTTCGCCCTGTCTGAAAAGCGCGCCCTGTTCGCAAACGGTGGATGTGCAACGATTGCAGTGACCTTTGTGCACTGGTTACGTGCGATTCTCCCACTGCAAGATAAGGGCGCACGATCGAGCGCACACCCGCTTATTTCTACGCAGGCCCAAGTACGCGTGAGAGATGAGAGCCGCCGCAGTTGCCGCGCGCTCACTGCGCCGTCTTGCTGATAATGCTGAAAACGCGACAGTTCACCCCCCCCCCCCTCCCGAAGACGTCCGCTAAGAGCGGTAAGCTTGCAGTTTGAACGTTCGCAGAGGTGTGCTTCGGTGGCTCAGTTCATTCTTTCGTCGGCACTCACGCGCGTCGGACGCAGGAATCATGTGCTCCGTAGGAGCGGCGTTTGCGGCACATACTAGCCGCGGTAACAGGATGACCGAAGACCAAGACGCAGGATATGAGATCATTTGCCACCACTGCCCAAGGGACGCGTCGCGCAAACCGTGTTTTTACACGGTATGTGCGCGGCAGACCGTGTCGAGTCGAAGATTTCGGAGACGCGCTCGGACCTACAGGACTGCTGCCGGAGGTGTTGGCACTGGGGGCCTACCAGATTAATCATGTCTGGGCAGTCACCATGAACAACGCGGACGCTACGAAACGCTTGCTGGATGTGAAGGAGCTAAAAGTCAAGGGCCGCACCTGCTGACCCCCAGGATCAGCAGGTGCGGCTGCGTCTTCATTGGCTGCGTACGGCGTCAACGATGAAGACGTGCGAACGGCGTTGGCGGCTTTTGGGAAGGTCGTACAAGTCACACGGGAGCATTGGCGTGTTCAGGGTGTCAGCGGACAAGGGTTTCAACCACACGGACTGTGCTTCTTAAGCTCAAGAGTGGCGTGAAGGTTGAGATCTCCCCCATCAAATCAGGGTGGCTGGTGAACGGGCACTTGTGGTTGCACCTGGTCGGCCCAATGCAGTGTCTGCGCTGCCAAGGTACCGGCCATGTTAGAAGAGAGTGTAAGGTGCCCCGATGCTCGCGTTGTCGGCGGTTCGGCCACAGCGAAGATGCGTGCATGCGCACGTACGCATCGGCTATCGGATCAGCCGAAGGTGACGACACTGCAGAGTTGGTGATGGACGTGACCGAGGCTGAAGACGCGGCGAAAGGTGCAGGCGAACACGGTGAACCCTGAAGCTTCAACAGGTACAGTTACACCGACTGGTGGTGATGAACCAACAGCCAAAGCAGACATAGCATCTGGGGAGGTGGTTACTCAAGAGCCAGCCGGCCCAAACCGAAGAAGGCTTCACAAGCACTTCATCGAAGGAGCCTGAGCTGGTTGGAATTAACCGAACTTCCAGTGTCGTGCGAGAGCATCAGTGGGTGGGGCGCCAAGCAAAAGACCCCGCGAGCAGTCTGCAGGACGGCGTGAGGCGTCCACCCGAAAAGCAAGAAGAGGGGCCACCTGCGAAGGCGACTTCGTTCAGACGCAGCAGCACGAGGCTGCGTCCCCAACCCGGTATCGGAGAAACACTGGCCACCTTTGTCCTCCAGTGGCACGGGTCCACCTGGAGGCTCCGAAGATGTCTAGCTCTATGCTAGACGCCGAAGGTAAGCACCATGCCCCGGGCTAACTTCTTCACTGTGTAGACATGGCTGTTGCACCGAAACTTAGAGTGGCAACGTTAATGTTCGAGGTCTCGCCACCAAGCGGAAACAGAGCCAAGTCTACAGGCTACTTGTGGATCATGATCTGGATGTACTAGCTGTTCAAGAAACAAAAGTAGACGGTGAGGAGGAGACCCGGGCATGGTGCTGAGGTTTACGGCGCGTTACCACGCTATTGTAAGTGAAGCAATAGGCACGTCTGCAGGCTGCGTTTTGTTCATTAAGAAGTTACCGGGTCTGGTAGTGCAAGATACCTTCGCTTGCCCATCTGGTAGATTGGTTCCTGTGATTTTGTATTCAATGAATGTCAGTGGCGTATAGTGTGTATTTATGCACCAACCATTTGTGAGGAGCGATCACTCTTTTTTTCAAACTAAAGCAGCACTTCACGTTGGAAAGGAAAGTCTGTATTACTTGGTGATTTTAACTGCGTCCTCAATGGGCGAGATCGAGCAAATGGACGCGCCAATTACGATAAAAGTAGTAGGACGCTAGCGGACGTAGTTACTCAATTCGAGTTAGAAGACGTGGGCAGCTGTATGGAGGGAACGCGGGAGGTGCGTTTCACACATTTTCAGGGGAATAGCCATGCGCGCCTTGATCGCATTTACGTGTCGCTTGAATTAATAGCCCACTGCAAGACATATGCTGTTTACCCAATACACTTTAGCGATCATTGTTTAGTTAAATGTGATATGGGAGAGAAAACACAAGGTGGAACTTTCTCATGGGAGCTGTGGAAAATGAATTCCACTTTGATCACTGACGAACATTTCTTAGATCAGGTTATGAACTGCATCAACGATATAAAATGGATGATGGAGCTAAACTTGCAGAACAATGGGAAGAGGTTCAAGCAGCGAATAAAAATAAAAGCTATTGATCGTTCTTGCGCATTGAGTTATGAAAGGAAAAGAAAGAAAAAGAACTCCGAAAGACTTTGGAAGACTAATAGACTTGGAGGCAAACAACCGGGAGAATATAAAATTGACATACGCAATATTAAGCAGAAACTTACACTGCATGACGAGGAACGCTACCGCGGTGCACTCGTCCGTGCTAGGGCTGAGGCTTTAGCGGCTGGAGAGACGCCAACCAAAAGGAGCGTTAGGGGTGGAGAAAACGAACGCTCGACGGAATCATATCGAAAAAATAGAGAAGGATGGCCACGAAGTAACTGATACGGACAGCATTTATCCTTATTTTCAAGTCATTTTGAAAACCTTTTTGCGTGTAGACAGGCAAACCTAGAAAGATTTAAAGACGAATATTTAGGACGCCTGCCGCAAGTGCGTGAGGAAGTGAAAAACGCTTTGGAATTATCTATATCTGCATCTGAAGTTGAACGGGCGATTGATAAGTTAAATCCTGGGAAATCTCCAGGGCCAGATGGTCCTTGTGCCAAGTGGTACAAATGTTTTAAAAGCGAATTGTCTTCAATACTCGCGGGCGTTTTTAATGAGGCATATGAGGAAAAGAAATTGCCACCATCCTTTGGTGAATCGCGTACCGTTCTGATTCCGAAAACAGACGAGGTTGAAAAAGCTCAGGCACGTCACAGCGTACAGGCCGATCGCACTGACAAACGTAGACTACAAAATATTAATAAAAATTTTGGCGGCCAGACTTCGGTCAGTAATAAAAGATATCGTCGGTCCACACCAAACGTGTGGAATAAAAGGTCGGTCCATAGTTACAAAACGTTCATAAAATGCGATCCGTGCTCGAATATGTTGACACCTGTCATGCTCGTGTGGCCATACTCCAGCTGGATCTGGAGAAAGCGTTTGATTGCGTTTCCCACGCTCTTTTGTTTGCAGTATTGAAGCACATTAATGTTGGTAAGATAATTATTGACGGAGTAGCCATGGCATATCGGAACGGTAGTACGAGACTAATTATCAACAAGACATTGGGCCCCCCCATAAGAATCGAGCGCTCAGTGCGTCAAGGTTGCCCTGTTAGTCCTCTTTTGTTTTGCATCTATATTGAAACTTTATGTCAGTCGATATTGCAGAATGACATCATTAATGGATTTAGAGTACAATCAACAGAGGTCAAATTACTCACATACGCTGATGATGTTGCGATTTGTAGCACTTCCTATGACGATATTGAAGAATCAATCAGAGTTTCTAAATCGTTCGCCGAAGTTACAGGAAGCCATATAAACTGGGGTAAAAGCCTCGGCTTCTGGGCATGGATATTGGCCTTCAACACCAGAATTTTTTGCAGCCATTAAATGGACAAGAACGCCAGTTAAATATCTCGGAGTACCGCTCGAGTCATACAAAAGTACTGATGAATATTGGACACAGCAAACGAAAGAAATTAAAGAGAAAGCGAATAAATAGGTGGAATGCAACCTATCTGTCCATGTTTGCTAGGGCTACTGCATGCAACTGGTTTTTTGTGTCTAAGCTGTGGTATGTGATGCAAGTGCTGTACTGTTCCCGGGTCAATGTGCAAAAATTACATCGGGTGTTTGCAGTATTTGTGTGGGGCTCTAACTGGGAAAGGTGCAGTCGCACGAATTTGTTCAGACGGGTGAAGTGTGGAGGCCTTGGACTAGGACATCTGTTTATCAAGCAGTTAGTAAATAGGTTTTTCTTTTTTCGCGAGGCAAGAGATCCTTTCCTATTAACAGTGTGTCAAACAAAACTAAGTAGACTGTTGCCCGAGTTTGTTGTGAGCACTCATGCTACCACAGGGGCTGTGCAAGGATACATGAAGGAAGTTGTGGCCAGTGTGCGGTTTTTGTGTGTTCGGTTTTTCAACTGACTACCTGTGGTCTGTTGGAAAGAAAAAACTGTACAAAGATTTATGTGACACGATGCTCCCCATCCCACTGTACAGAGCGCTATATACAGCACGCAAGGGTCAGAATGTACTTAAACGAGTTAAAAAAATGCGAGCAGCTCCAAGTGCGAAAACGTTCTTTTTCAAATTACACACGGGAACACTTCCTGTAAGAACCTTCCTAGAGGAGCGGGGGTTTTATATGCCTTGGGGATCTCACTGTCTAATCTGTAAGAAACCGGAAACTATTGACCATGTTTTTCTGCACTGTTGGGAAGGAGTTTATTTTTGGGACGTATTACAAAGGACAATCAAAAAAGAGTTCCCGTTAGACCCTCATGGGATCAGGTATTTGGCAATAGAGAATGAGGATGGATTACCTTTCGATTTTATCATGATGACTGCCTTGCACAGTATATGGCGCTCTAGAATGGCTGGATTTCATTGTGACCCAGACAGAAGACCAGCAAGAGAGTATTTCAAAGAAAGCATCTCAAGATTACTCGAGGTAGTAAGAACAGACGAATGTGTACCTTCATGGGTAGAAAGGGTAGAAGCCCTACTGACCATGAAGGAATTCTAGGACGTGATGTGTTATAGTAATGCTTGACGGGCTTAGTTATTTTTAAGTTTATTGTATTGTTCGTTGTGAATTGTAATATATTTATCTTAGCAACCAGTTTGTGATGTTGAACCGGAAATAAAAAAAAAATCGGTGGCTCAGTTGGTAACGCCTTGCATTCACGCCGCGGAGGTCCCACGTTCGATCCCGCGCGCCGGAAGTCTTTTTTCCTAGATTTTTTCTTCTTACGTTATCATTATATATAGATGCATAAACTTATACGGAGCATGACATCGACGGCAAAATCTAGCCGAAAGGGTCCTTATAATTGCTAACGCAATAAAAAATGTGACGCCTTTGCCCAGCTAATACGCCTTTGATTGATCGTCTTCGTCCACGGCGGAGAACCAGTGGCTAGGTGCTCGGCCACTGCCCCGAAGATTACGAGTTTGATCCCGGTCGTGGCGGTCACATTTCGGTGGAGGCGAAGTGGTAGACGCCCGCGTACTGTGTGATGTCAACGCACGTTACAGGAGGCCAAAATTTCCGGAGCCCTGCACGCTGGCGTCTCTCATAATCATGGTTTTGTGATGTAAAATCCCAGTTATTATTATTATTATTATTATTATTATTATTATTATTATTATTATTATTATTATTATTATTATTATATTATTATTATTATTAACCGGTCGCATTCCTGTAGAGCTAGCTTACTCCTGGAGGCGTTGCAATACACCGTTATCTTCAGTCCTACAGATTCGGCACGGGTAATAAATACGCACCCTATACCAGAGAAAAAAACTACCAAGCATTTCCCCGAGGGTGAACATGGTTAAGTGCGAATGCACGGGGAGACTGAGAGAGAAGGCGGGCGCGCGATAGAGAGGGGTGCGCGGGCAGCTGCAGCGAGCGAGGAGAGCGGAGGAGCGAGCGAAGGGGGAGGGGGTATAAGGCGCGTTACTGACACCGATATCAGCGTCGCGTCCGTGCCAGGCACTGCGCCGTGCTCCCGACCGGGTTGCAGAAATTAGGTGCCTTTTCTCATCTTCTAACCACTACCGTCCGTGGCTAGGTAGAGAGAGCGTCGCGCTGCGGCCCGCCAAGTCCTCTTTCTTTTAAAGATAGAGAGAAGACTGCGGACGCCGCCGACGGCGGTGGATGGTTTGGGGGTCGCTTAGAAAGTGTATTCACACTTAAAACGTTGAACCCGCAGTAGCGTGGATCACTTGTGCCGCTGGCGTCCCGCCTTCTTGCTGGTTCACCGAGGGCCGTCATATCATCGCGATATGTGCTATGAACACGTGTCAGAATAAGAACGTGTGTAAGCAACGAGCTCAGTCCTTCCAGCAAGCTTCCAGTGCCATGGATTCCAACGCACTAGTGTGTTGTAGATGCCTTACTTTCTTCTGCCCTTTGCGAAGCCCCGCTTATGATAGATCCTGCCGTTCAGTAGACGCTTTCATAATCCGCAAATGCACTTCCTATAGCGATGTATGTCCGCGCAACTGATAGCGTCACCTGCCATGCGTCAAGTGGAGGCGATGCCCATGGCTACACGCCACGCGCTGGAGCTTATCTCTACTCTTCGTGTTTGTAGCAGAGAGGTTTCTGCCGTGCCAAAGCGCAAGAAAAACTGCGCGTGAACACGCTGTTTGCGAAAATCACTGTCTGCCGTTAGTTGTGCTAACAACATCGTAGGAAAGCAATAGTTTTAAATCTATAAGAGAGGGTTATGTTTCTGAAGTACTGGCTTCTACACTGAGCACAGAACAGCAATAAATAAATAAATAAATAAATAAATAAATAAATAAATAAATAAATAAATAATAATAAATTTCTGTCAGCACTCTCTTAACGCAGAGGTGGTCATAGAGGCGCCTTATTTCTTTTCCGGAAAGGACAAATTTGGAAAATAATGAACCATCAGAAAGCCACTCTACCACGAAAGCACCAGTTAAACATTTTTTTTTTTTGCGTACGTCTCAGACACAGTCAGCCAGTGAGTTGGTCGAGAAGTTTATCAAAAAGGCCCTGAGGTGTTTAAGTCACCATGTGTGTCTACGAGGGACATCCCGCTACTGTAGGTGACGCCCGAATCGGGGCGGGAACGTGGTGGCGTTCCGCCAGCTCTTGAGCCCTCTGAACTGCTTTTTGTCGGTTTTCAACATCGAGCCTCTTGAGTGCATTTTCCCAGTCAGAATGACTGGTGAGAGCTCCCTGGGGTAACGCGCGACATTGCCAGAGCGTGTGTGCGAGTCAACAGTACACTTCTTTGCAGGCTGGGCAGTGGGGATTTATGTCTGAGTTGTAACGGCTAAGTCGGCCCGTGATAGGTACGATCTCGTTTGAAGCGTGCGAAAGGCTACCTTTTGCGCGTTTTCGAGCTCTCAGACACCCACTAGAGAAAAAAAAATAAAAAAATCGGCAGATCTTACGTATCAGGGAGTCGACATTATGCAAAGCATGTGGATGTAAGGTGACCGTGTTGCATTTTTTTTTAAATTTAGCGACACGTCATGAAATGACGCTAAATATATGTTCAAACGTTGCTCACACAGACATATGTCGAAGAGTTGCTGGTGTTTATATAACCAGTTGTTTGCACTTGCGCAACGATGTCAACTGGAACATGCGTATTAGCAACACCAGAAGCTGATATGAGGCGCTGTTGCTCGCGAAGATGCTAGTCCTGGACACTGCTGCATGAGTCAACCTTCTTCGCATGGTATCTAACCACAATTGACATTAATTAACCTGACGTGGTGGCCGTATCAAAGGTGTACATATATAATGTTTATAAGATTGGGTAGGCAGCACACCAACAACTACTGTCGTTTCACGAGGATTAGCGACTAATTGGAAATTAGTTTCGAGACCTGGCGTAGCTCTGTGGTAGAATGCTTGACTGTAACGCAGAATGCTTGGGTTCGATTTCTGCTGGGACCATAAAATTTATTATTTGCATTCGTCGGGGGGTCAACGCTGCATGTGTCAGGTTTTTCTGAACACTGACATTTAATCTATGCCTTCGTTGGTTCGACGCTGCCGATGTCGGGTATTGCTTAACGCTGACGCGTTAACATTCCCCATGTGTGTTCTCGTCGTTCCTGGGTATATACTGCATGTCAATCGCCTATGGCACATACCCACGTATAAGTGGCACATACATACCCGTGGGTATGTGCCACTGTCTGGCGTGAGTTCTCTGAAGACGTACGCGACGGGATTGTGGCATTATTCATGTATTGTCCAGTCTGGTATATTCAACAAAAAATCTTACCCTCCCCTGCTAATTTTGGCTCACACCAACCTAAGGCGGTGACCACGAGAGTACGCAAACGTAAGTGGCTAGATAGAAAGATAGGTACGCTCAATGTCACCGAAATTCACTAAGAAATGCTTCGCATGAAAAAGATACCGGACAAATCTAACGGGAACAAAGCGCACGCAAGGTCGCACTGCATGAATAGGCCCGCTTCCGGAATCATTCATGAGGGGTCTTGACTCCTTAGATGAACCACGTGTTTTAGCAGTCCTAAATAATGATCCATCTTTTGCTTTAGACTTTCACTAAATTGCTGGAATAAACCTCACACGAATTCCAAATTTTGATTACGACAGTGATTGATATATGTAGCTTATTGTACAACTAAATCTAATGGCACAGATTGTCCGGTTAGACTCGCGAGATTGATTGATTTGTGGGGTTTAACGTCCCAAAACCACCATTTGATTATGAGAGACGCCGTAGTGGAGGGCTCCGGAAATTTTGACCACCTGGGGTTCTTTAACGTTCGCCCAAATCTGAGCACACGGGCCTATAACATTTCCGCCTCCATTGGAAATGCAGCCGCCGCAGCCGGGAATCGAACCCGCGACCTGCGGGTCAGCAGCCGAGTACCTTAGCCACTAGACCACCGCGGCGGGGCTTAGACTCGCGAGACCACGTCGAGTCTTGTTAAGGTGTCGCAGGCCAAAGCGTAAAGCTGCAGAAGCCCGCTAGTGTGCCGAGACGCCATTGTTGAACAGCTGACCGATTGTGCGGGAGAATTGTTCCATAATCGTACAATCTACATTGCACCTTACAAAGCACTGGAAATGTTTGGCACCAGCCCTTTATTCTGTGCTGATGCTTTGAAGTGCCACCGAAATTCATGCATGATTAGCGATACCTCTACGTCACCTCAAAGAAATAAAGATTTGATTTTGCGATTCGAAGCAGGCCCATATGATAAGGCATAAAAGTAATAACAGTTTCTGTCGTTTTGCCCTTTAAACTTCCAATATGATTTTCAGACACGTCGTGGTGCTCTCCTCCTGGATACAGCCCATTTGATCCGTACATCCTGCCTTGACAGCGAGGTGTTCGCAGGCCCCAAAGCATGTCACCTCCTCTGATATGCGACTGCCGCGGCCGTTATCAAACCTTCAAGTCATCAGTCACCCACTGCAATCACTAATCTATTATGGCTGTCGATGTATAAGAGTAATTAACAGCATACTCTCATTATTAACGAAATTGTAAGTTTTCAGATGGTAGATCTTAGCAATACCTCTCCCTCTTTCCCTACCGAATACATGGCTTCCGTAAGAGTGACTTATACTGGTGGCATTCCAGGCAAGTGCGCTTCAAGATATCGCAATTACGTACTCAGTAACTATCTTGCGTAATGCAAATCAACCCAATATCATTTTTCGAGTTGACTAGCACAAGTTCGCTCTCTGCAATGCAGCGGGAGTTTCTAAGACGTATGAAACATCCTGGATCTCTGTAAGATATGGTATCGCATTCTGCACGCGTTTTAAACCAGTTGCGCTGGAATAAAAGCTATCCGATGAAGCATATACGTACGCTAAAAGTACAACGAAAATGTTTGGTACCGTGGAAGACGATTCTATCTACGCCATTTAGAAAGTACCTGCGATTATCTCGCTCGCAAATGATAACATGTTTGAAAACCAAAGATCAATTTTCTTCTCATTAGAAATGGCCGGTCAGCGCAACTTCGATGGCAAATGTTGATGGCATTTAACGCTTCCCCATATATTATTATCTGGGAGTTCATGGTTAGGAGTTGGTAAACATGAGCTAATGACGGCGTCCTCGCGCCAGCTTCATCACTTGTATTTTCTGACAGCATGCCATAGAACCACATAGCGCAAGTTATGACTGCTTCAGCGTACAAAGCTTGCTCGATAGCACCAATGAGTACCACACTTTGTTACAAAGAGCTTGGAAATGCTGCGTGGTAATTCGCACGTGTCAATCATTCTTACTTAGATGATACACATCATCCATACCTCAGAAGTAAACAACAAGGAACTATAGGCGTTCGTGGAGCAGTCCACTGCAATAAATTCAGGTGGCACAGGCTTGACGTCTGCTCGACGAGCTTTTTTTATCTTCACCAAGCTCGTAAAGCTTTTATTTTTTTTCTGTAGAGTTAGACTGTATGACGATGATTGCTGGGGTGCTAACAAAGCGACGCCGTAGAAATGCGGCTGGAATGTTATTGCGAACTTGGCGACGGAAGATGAACTGATCAACGCCATGAAACATGATCAACGAATGTATCAAGCAAAATAATGTCTCGCGAGGTCTATAACCGGCAGTACTTACGCCTGGCGTCTAGTATACTTTTGAAGAATTCTACTCGTTAAATCTGCGAAGCAGCGTTACCCCCAAAACACAGCCCCGCGTGACATCAGTATGAGCTCCGCTCTAGTACAACGTATACATGCACCGGCACTTGACATACAAGTCTTCAAATATCTGCGGTTATGTCGCAATAGAACAATGCGTTGGGGTCCGCACCGGGGCTTACATCTGGCAAGGCAACTCCTTCACTGTCCCCTGCACTCTCGTCCGATGGGGCAACCAACTCGTCGCTTCGCTCACTGGAGGGCACGTGCTGCGACGATGACAGCCACAACGAGTCTTCTCGGAGTGGCACCGCGGGGGCCTGCTCAAGTTGTTCTGGCTGCTGGGCGCATTCCTCGTCTAGCTTGAACATAGCCTTTTCTTCCACTGCGTAGCTTTCAGCTGGATGAGCGTCGTCATTGCTGTCTGAACTTCCTTCTTCCGGTTCTTCGTCGATAATGCGTAGCCTGTCCAAGTCATGTGGCAGGCCGGAACTTTGGGCTAAATCTTCCATGAGGTGGCTAGCGACGAGGTCCGGAAGATCCCAGTCACGTTCGAATGGATCTTCGAGGCCATTGAAAAAGAGTACCGATGACCACGTGGTCAGGGGCGGATTCCCGGCGGCTGCCGAGTTCAACTCGTAGATCACCATGGTTCCGTCGCCTTTTATGTGGGCGTTGGGCTCCATACGGTTCCGCTCTGTGGCTCTTTGCAAAATGTTATTAAGAAACAGAAGACGCTGGAGATTTCCGCGGAGCTGGGCCAACTTGCAGCGTGTGATTGCGAGTAACGAACGAATGCTCATCTCCGGAATCCATTCAACCCGTTCAGCCATGGTTTTTGCGCAACGAAAGCGCGTTGAATCGTCGAAGCGTGCGGTCGATTCGCCGAAAGCATGCGACTGGTGAGGATCGTCGTTCAACACTTGGTTCTGGCATTTACCGTGAGAGCTCCCGACACCCGAAGTATAGTGCACTTGCCTTGTGCTGCGCACTGATGTAAGCCCTGCCATACGCTGGGACTTGAGCTCCGTTATAAGAAGTTTTGCTATCGAGACCTTAATGGGAAAGAGAAACATTTGCGACGTGTACAGCCTTATCGAAAGAAAGTAAAAAAATCATGTGCCATCTAAGTCATGAGGCTATAGTGAGCGATTTCCTATCGATAGAAGAACGTACCACTTATCATAACCGAATAAAAATATCGCGTAAAGATTACCCAGCACTTTTATCTCGGCAGGAGAGACTTTTTTTCTTTGTAACAATAAGTTAAATCGAAGGCAGGCTTTGACTCTCAGGCTACTTCAGACGGGGCCCCGCCGCGGTGGTCTAGTGGCTATGGTACTCGGCTGCTAACCCACATGGCGCAGGTTCGAATCCCGGCTGCGGCGGCTGCATTTCCGATGGAGGCGGAAATGTTGTAGGCCCGTGTGCTCAGATTTGAGTGCACGTTAAAGAACCCCAGGTGGTCTAAATTTCCGGAGCCCTCCACTACGGCGTCTCTCATAATCATATAGTGGTTTTGGGACGTTAAACCCCACATATCAATCAATTACTTCAGACGGGTTCGCATCCCGGCCCGGCTTTATTGCATAACATTTATCCTGACATTTATCCTAATAGCTCTTCCAGGCACTGCAAAGAATTCGCTAGCCTAGGCCACATGCTCTGGCGTTGCCCCCCAATGCGGTGCACAGACCGATAAAATAAAGAAAAGTGGTTATCCGCTATCAAAAGGCCCGATGTCGGGGGTCAACTGTGGGCAGTCTAGAGGACCCATGATGCGATGGTCGGGCTTGCCCTGACTGTCCTAACGTGAAAGCGGCCCGCTGCGCGTTGGGTCATGCACCTCTGGACTTTAAATAAAGTTTCACATCCGTCCACCAATAAACGTCTAACAACGTGTTTCGCGTGGTGTGCACTTCACTTGGCACGGTTATCACTTGATACTACAAGAAATTATTCCGTGTTACGGCTCGGCTAAGGTTCGCAAGTGCTGTACTTTCATTTCATGTTTTCATTGCATGCTGTATAAGGAAATTTGCCCGCGTTGCAGAAGCGATCTTTATGAGCGTAGTTTAGTTCACACTTTCTTGTTGATGTGGCCAGCCTTAAAGGGATACTGGAACAAAATTTTGCTGCTAAGAAAGCCTGCGGCGTCGATTCCCGTGACTATGAGCATATTATCTGTAGAATATCAACAGCGAATATTGCTTGGAAGGTATTTTAAACTAATATTGAAGTTTGTGGGGGCGATCGAACACCACGTGCTGTTGACACCCTAGAAGTGAGGGACACTTAGTGACCCCCCTACTTCTCTCGCATAAACACGCTGCCGCAAGTCATGATGAAGTCATAGCCGCCATGTTTCTTTAGCCACGTTTGTACCAGCAGACTCGGCCGCTGCTCGCTAGTCCTAGGCCGCTGCACCCGTGTTGAAAGTTTTGTGTTCAGTCCCACTGCTATCCCATTTCCTGTTCGAAAGGACTTCTTCATACGGACCACTTGGAAGTGCCTCACAGTTTTGTGTGCTGACGTGTTGAAAGTTGCGCGGTTGGTGGTTATAGTTGCGCCCAGTGGCTTTCCGTTTTTGGAGCTCCCTCCACTGAAACGGAGGCTGGCTGGCAATGAGGAGCTTGTAAATAAGTATCGGTCACGCACCGTAGCAAATGATGTGCCTTGTTATGATTAAAGTACCTCCAACAACTCACTGCAGCAAAAAAAAAACAACGAAAAAAACCCCACGAGGTCAGCATTTTCATTTCGGTATCTCTTCAAATTTTCAGAGACATATATGTTGCGGAATAGAATCCCGCCCGTGGCGGCCGTATTTCGTGCCCTCCCCTACAGCCTCCCTCGTAATCATAGCATGCTTTGGGATTCGAAATTCAAACCATTGTTTAAACTTTGAAACTTTATTCATTTCAACATTTTGAAGGATGAGGGTCAATAAGCCTCTAATGGGTTTGTCTGGGATCACGACCTCTTACTAATGAGTTCCGTAGACAACATTTTTAATGCAATAAAAATGTACAAATTAAGCAAGCAGTTTAGTGACAGTTTACGCAAGTCAAATAAGGCATAACGATATAAAACAATAAACAGATGGAGGCGGAAATGTCGTAGGCCCGTGTGCTCAGATTTCGGTGCACGTTAAAGAACCCCAGGTGGTCAAAATTTCCGGAGCCCTCCACTACGGCGTCTCTCATAATCATATGGTGGTTTTGGGACGTTAAACCTCACAAATCAATCAATCAATCAATAAAACAATAAACTGAAAAGGTGAAACGGGAAAAATACAAATAATTGTAATTATTTATTATACATACGAAATCAATCATGTAGTGTAACGATACAAGAAAAGCGAGATCAGCACCAAAGTGAGACTGGACATTAGTCCATGTGATAGGATAATTTAAAAAAAAAACGTGTGTGTAATTTTACTCAGGTGGCAGATATGACGATCAAGTGAAACAGCAAAAGAGAGCAAAACATTTCTTTGCCGTAGTTAGTGCGCTTGTGTGGGATAAACCACATGTGATTGAAACGGATGTTATGGACAACTTTGCGGTGGTTTAGGACGGCAATGGTTCCTAAAAGGTTATCGCCTTTTAATCCTGCATGGTAGCGTTTGAAAAACCATGCGACGTAGTAGTCTGGTAGATTTAGTAAGGTTCATGTCGTGAAACATGGGAGTGGTGTGACTGCAATAAAGAACATTCGCAATGGAACGAACAGCCCGTTTCTGTATGACGCTCAATTTGCGGATATTCGTTCACGTTGTGGTACCCCAAACCAGATTACAGTCGATAACATGGGATAAAACAAAGATTTATACATGTGAGGTTTCCCTGCCTTAGGTAGCGAGAAGCAAGCCCGTGATAATATGACTCAAATCTTTGATATAGTGCCCAATAGCTGTTCAGTATGCGTTCCAAGACATGTGTTAATCGAAAATTATTCCCAGAAACTTAATACGCCGTAATATATGAAGTTCTGAACTGCCAAGTTATAATGGGACATGACTAAAAGTTCGTTTATTTTTCGGCTTGAAATATACAGATTTTGTTTTTGACGTGTTCAATTCTAAACAGTTAATGATTGTCCACGTGGCCAACTTTGCCAGTACCTCATTTGCGTCATTAATTAGGCTTTTATAATTTTCAGCAAGAAGAAACAAGGTTAAATGATCAGCGTATATAATACATTTTACGGACCGTGTCAATTTTTACAATATCAATTTATATAAAAAAGCAATGTCCCTAATATGCTACCTTGTGGTACACCCGCTGAACTATTTAGTAAAATGGAAGTAGAATTGCCGACGACTACCTCCAGCTAAAGATACATTAGGTATGATTCAATGAGTTGTAAGAAGAGACCTCGGAAGCCATAGTGTGCAAATTTATTTAGCAGCGCAGTGTGATTTATTAGCGAGTAAAAGCGGAGCGGCCCAGTGGACTGAGCGGAGGGGTGAGCGGAGTGGAAGACAAAAGGAAGAAATAATAGCCGAGTGAATGCCCCGCTTATTTCAGAGGAAACAGTGGAGCGCACTGTTGCGCCATCTGTTAAACACAGCTGAAGCTATACTGCCGATCGAACACAGAAGGTATGGCACGCGTTTTTGTAGTGCACCGTCCAGGTCTATGCAGGGCGTGTGAAGAGCCGGCCTTAATTACTCCGGAGAGAAGGTGGGGAGGGGCAACAGCTTGCGATGGTTGAGCTGTGTGATGTGGTTTGCCCAGGAGAGTGGGTGTGGTAGAAATGTTGGCGCTAGACCTCGTTTAACTGAATTTACTCGGATTCAAGGTGCTCGTAGCATCTTGGTAACTGATAACACAGGCCAGACTCCTTCCAAAAAAAAACAATGCTCGTTTTGGGGCTGCTTTGAGTACGTGGTCGCACGACAAAGTGATAACAACGGGTAAGGCGCACAACCGGCAAATCAAAAACACTTACAAACATCATTTCAAATTTAAAGCAGTGTGTGCAGATCTGCCGGTCTCTTAGGCCACGCAGGACTCTGGGCTCAGCACACCAGAGCCCGCCACTGTGGCAAAGTGCCGCCCCGCCAAGCAAGGCAAGCTGCATAGACGTGGACGGAGATTTATACTTGTGATGTTCCTCAGCACTTATTCCATACCTTCTCCAGATTAAGCTCTATTATTTGTAGACGTCAAACACAGCCCAGGCGGCGGTGCGAAAAACGCCGCCAACAGCGCCCTCATCACCGCGCTGGCGAAAACTGAGTAGTGCAAAGATAGTCATTATCACACGAATGTGCATTGGCCCTCCTTTTTCGATTTTGTTGAGGCGTGATTTCTTGAAAATCAAAGGCCTGGCAAGCTTTTTCCGTCAATTCAACATCGCTTCAGAAAAGCAGGGCACTCATCCAAGCAAGCTGTGAGTACAATGCAAAGATGTTTACCCCATTTCGGCGGGCTGCAACTCGCAATTTCAGTGCAAGCGACTATCGCATGACATCGCGTTCTAGGCAGGCACTCCGACGTGCGTTCTGTGACGCTTAAATGCGTTAAAATTAGGCATACACATGATGTCAAAGCGACGAAGTGCATACGCCAGCAATGTATCTTTCGATCAGCAGTGGTTGGAAGCTCACTTTATCTGGTACGAACGGGCCCGGTGATTTTCGCCTTCGCGGTTGCATTGTCTATCAAACTCTCGCTTCCTGTGCATTGAACTGCATATACGCATCCTAGAACGTGCGGGTGACGGTTGTATTCCATCTATATATACCGCAAATGGGCACACACGCACGTCCACTTACTCGGTGTACAACTATGGGCAAAACCGAGGCATCCGAGGTAGCTCTGGCAATCGCGGAGACAGTAAAAAAAAACCGATTTTGGCAGGACCAACATTTTGCGATTTACTTGTATGACGTACGTGTTCGCATTTGCTGTGTTAAAGCCAGAACTAAGGCCTCCGTGCGCGGTGCTGTGTGGTGACGACCACTTCAGATATCGGCGCAGCGTACACTGCGACGTTTACCGCGCGTCTTTACTTTTGCACGGCACGCGCCAAGGTCGGAGTCTCTGTTGAGCTTCGTAATCAATGTTACCCGCGGTTATTCGTCAAGGTTTTTCAAAAGAATACCAGGAGACTTGCATTATCACACCTTCTCATGTGACCCGCTCATAATTCGCTTACACAACCCGTTCACCATGAACCGTATATATACAGTGCTCTCGCCATTCTTCTTAGCGAAAGCAACGAAAATTGGTAAAACTAAAGTCTTTTTCGACCTCGGCAATTCACAACGCAACAGTAGCGTCGACTGAGGCCTTTCTTTGTAGAGCGCGTAGCTGTTGTGTCTGCCGAGTCGTTCGGTGGCTCGTCCGACTGGCGAAAGAAATTCGTAGCTCTTTTCCAGAGTGTTCAATGTGCAAAGACACCTAATATTTAGCTCAATCGTTGTTTCGCAGCTGCTAGTTGCACCTGGCTGCGCAGCAAGCTGTGCGAGAGAATCGGGCTTTGCACTACCCAAAACTGCGCCGACAGGGGGCGCTACGTGTCTGGAAAACTCCAGTCGGACGTCCATCAAAGAGCTTCTGGACTTGTTTAGACACGAAGGAGAGAGTGAGGTAGCCTAGCCGGGGCTGCACTTTAGAGGTTTTTAGTTTGACGTTCTTGTGGTCCGCCCCGCTCCGGGAGCACCCGCGAAGCCGCAGCGGAGCGGCGGCTGATTTTTCTCTTTTAGTTATTCGTTGCCGGCAGCGAAACGGACCTTTCCAGGGGCCTTAGACCTTTCGCAGTTGCAGTGCCCTCTGGTCGTTTTTATCGTCGGTAAACAAAATAAAAAAACATTTTTTCACGTATACAAAGCAAAACAATAACGTGTAAATTATCTTTTCAAGAAGTATTTAGAAATCCACTTTCAATGTATTGACCGTCTATTTTTTTTACAAAGAAGCAAGCTCTGACTTGATAGTAGCCACTCAAAAGCCAGCAAAGGTTCGTTAGAGATCCATTGCAAGCATTCACTGTGTGTCGTTCGCGCTTTTGACGCGTGTGTGGTGGCGGCGTTTTTATTTTTCACCGTTGAAACTGTTTTCGCAGCTTGCGCTGGTCAGGTGACGGCAAAGCTGCAGCACTCGCGGAAAGCGTGCCATCTCCGGAGGAAGCCATCTTGAAACGAGCAAAGTTGCTGCACGCACGAGAAAGGCGTGCGCGTTGTCCCCCTTCTAGGGTTCCTCGATGCGCGCGCCCCCTTCCAAGGCGGCGGAGGGGAGAGCGCGCATCGAGGAACCCAACCCCCTTCCGCTTGCAAAAACGGCAGCGACGCACCGCGCTCCGCTTAGGCTGCTCGTAAGACCGTATTCCCCGCTCCGGTAACCAGCTTAAGGCCTTAGCGGAGGGCGCATGCGCACTCGCGTTCCCGCTCCGCTTAGCTGCTAAGCGGTGCGTAAAAATGTCAAACTAAAAACCTTTTAACGCTACCTAGCGTTTGAGGTTGGCGTGGATATAGTCATATCGTCCTATGAGATTCAAATCGCTTAATCTGAAGAACGAAAAAAAAAAACCTTAGCGAAAATTTCGCCGAAACCCACGAGAAAACTGTAATGTTTTTCGTACATTTTTCACTACCATAGTCCAAAAGAGAGCTCGTATGTCTGATCAATTCATGAATACATGTCCGTTTTTCGCACTGTATCGTTTGCATTTCTTGATGTACACACATCGATTCAGTGCCACGCAGTTATACACGGTTGTTTCAAAGTTCTATTTCTCTGCATAGTTTTTTTTTTGGGTGTGTCGGTTCGGCCAGTTCAGGAAGTGATATTTAGTTATTTCGTTGACCCTTATATTATTATGGTGGCTTGTCTCGTCTTCTTCGTTCTCTTATGTACATGATATGTAGCGTTCCCAAAATACCGTATTTACTATGACTGACTAAAGAACCCATTTTCCCGCCATCTTCGGCCAAGAAGACTCCGCCGCAGCGAAACTTTTAGACTTCCTTGATGTTTCTGGCCATTTCAAAGAAGGAACGCACGACTCCAGACTTGCAATGGTGTGCTCGGGATAATGATGATGATGGCTTGAATGTATAGCCCTCACCCACTCTAGGTGAGTGTTCAAAAAACGAATAATTACATAGAAGGGATCACATATGAGTGGTATACATAAATAATCATAGAATGGTTAGAAGGCATAAATGATACTAATTTAGGGATTGGTTATCAAAGCGCACTGATTCAATCAAGAATTTGTGTACAGTGGAACATAGATACTGGTCACAACGATCTAATGAGGAGATCGCCAAAGATAGAATGTTGGAAATTCCGTCCTTCGAAACCAATGGCACCTACACACTATTGGGGATTGGCCAAGCATGAATGGTTAAACATTTGACAGATAAGTCGAAAATGTTAGGAGTTAAAAAAAAGTAAAATTACAATGATACAAAGCACAATGAACTAAGACTAGAAGTAATATGCTTTTGAACTCGTATATCAGGCTGCCTAAAGACCTAATCAGAACCGTTTCGAAGAGATTAGTCAAGTTTTAGCGCATTTTAATAACGAAAATATATAAAGGCAACACTGAAATGATACCTCTTTGGTAGTTTGAATGATATTTCCCATGGCATCAAAAAAAAAAAATTGGCAGCGTATCCACGTAGCAAATGATGGAGGGTGTGGTGAAGCATTCATCCGTCCATTCGTTCTTGCTTCCGTACGTCCATGCGTCCATCCGCCCATCCGTGCTTGCATCTCTTCGTGCGTCCGTTCATGCCTCCATCCATGCACCTGTCTGTGTGTCCGTTTGTCCATCTATTCAACACTCCAAGTACCACCATCTCGCATCTTTTCATCATATATTTCCCATATAGAAGCACCGCCACCCAGCGGACATTCCAAGGACTAAACGAGAGGTGGCACATGCACACTTTTTACGGCTTGCGCTTCGGGTCTACTTCCCACCTTTAACCACCTTGAGTTCATGGTAGTTCACTGTATTCATGGCACTGCGACCAACGCTCGCTAAGCCTTTCTAAAACCAAAGAGGTCACGCCCAGCGAGTATAACGTAGCATACTTTCCTGTCAGATAGTGCTCATTAGCAGCCATTGGCATGTACATTGAGCACTATTTTTTCTTGTTCAACAACGCACAAAAGAAATCTCTCACCGGCACCACCTTGGAGGTCAAATGTTATACTTGTTACATTTGCAAGGGAGTTTAATAGCGACGCCAGGTAGTAGGCAGGCAGCCGGTAGGAACAGAAATGCTTGAGCCGTCCAGCGTCTACAGCTCGTGCACACACTCGCGCTTCGCACTCCGAGAGCGATGGTCCCACTAGTCAGTGCCTTGCAAATTCCCCACTACAATACCCCGGCGACCAAGACGAGCCATCCTGGCGACTCAAGGTGACGAGAGAACAGGAGGGTCGTAGCAGGGCTTGAGGCGACTGACGTGGACCGTCTCACGACCAAGGCGGCGCTTGTCCGTGGATGGCTTGAGCGGTTCAATCACATAGGTGACAGAAGAAGGGTGCTGTATGACGCGGTAAGGGCCCGTATACTTCGGTGCAAACTTGGGAGTTAGTCCAGGAGAGTGGAAAGGCAGTCGGAGCCACACGAGAGAACCGACGGGGAATGTGTCCTGAACAAGATCACGGTCGTGGCGATCTTTTTGGAGGGCTTGATTATCGGCTGTGAAGGACCGTGCAAGCTGACGACACTCTTCGGCATGTTCTGCCATTTCAGAAACTAGGCTGAACTCGGAGGCATCAGGATTGTATGGCAGAATTGTGTCGAGTGTGCTGCATGGGTCACGACCATATAAAAGAAAAAATGGAGAAAAGCCCGTTGTTGATTGAATCGCCGTATTGTAGGCATACGTCACGAAAGGAAGGACAACGTCCCAATTGGAGTGGTCCAAATCAATATACATAGCGAGCATGTCTCCGAGAGTTCTATTGAAACGTTCCGTTAGGCCGTTCGTCTGAGGGTGGTAGGCTGTCGATGTGCGGTGTACCGTGCGGCATGAATGTAAGAGCTGCTGCAGAACTTCGGACAAGAATACACGGCCCCTGTCACTCAGGAGCTCCCGTGGTGCACCATGACGAAGAACAAACCGATGCAAGATGAAGGTTGCAACGTCACGAGCACCAGCCGAAGGTAGCGCTGCCGTTTCGGCGTACCTTGTCAGATGGTCGGCAGCCACAATCACCCATCGATTACCACCAACAGAGCACGGTAGCGGGCCGTATAGGTCAATCCCAACACGGTCAAATGGGCGTGCAGGACATGGTAAAGGCTGCAGTTGACCGGGTGAATGAGGGAATGTCTTGCGCTGCTGACACAGGGAACATGAGCGAATGTGTTTGCGTACAAACGTGTACATACCCCGCCAGTAGTAACGTTGGCGGATCCGTTCATACGTCTTTAGCGCACCGGCGTGTGCGTGTTGAGGCTCAGCATGAAAATATTCGCAGATATCAGAGCGCATATGGCTGGGTATGACTAGCAGCCATTTACGACCCACCACTTGATAGTTGCGACGGTATAACAGGCCGTCTCTTATGGCGAAATGCGTTGCTTGGCGGCGAAGAGCACGAGGGTAACCAGAAGTTGATGTGTCAGAAAGCATATTCAAGAGCGAGACAATCCAAGGGTCTTTCCGCTGTTCGGATGGCATGTCTGTGACGCTGACGGAGCACAGGGGAAGGTCAAGGGCTGATATTTCCGATTCATCAGATTTCACGGGGGATCGTGAAAGCGCATCTGCGTCAGAGTGCTTTCGCCCCGATCGGTAGACGACGCGTATGTCGAATTCCTGGAGGCGTAGTGCCCAACGTCCGAGGCGACCAGAAGGATCTTTCAGTGAAGCCAACCAACACAGTGCGTGATGGTCTGTTACCACTTCAAAAGTTTGGCCGTACAAATAGGGGCGAAACTTGTTTAACGCCCACACAATCGCCAGGCACTCTTTTTCAGTAACAGAATAGTTGGCTTCTGCCTTAGTGAGGGCGCGGCTGGCATAGGCGACCACATACTCCGTAAAACCTGGTTTGCGTTGCGCGAGTACTGCACCAAGGCCGACGCCACTTGCATCCGTGTGTACTTCGATCGGCGCAGTAGGGTCGTAATGACGCAGTACGGGTGGTGAGGTAAGGAGTTGGCGCAGTGTTGTGAAGGATTCGTCACAGGCTTCTGTCCAATTCGAAAGATCTGCAGGGCCAGCAAGGAGTTTGGTGAGTGGAGCGATGATGGAGGCAAAGTTCCGGACAAAACGACGAAAATAGGAGCACAGGCCCACAAAGCTCCGTAGTTCTTTAACAGTAGTCGGCTTGGGAAATTCGGCAACAGCACGAAGCTTGTCAGGGTCGGGAAGGATGCCGGCTTTCGAGACGACATGACCAAGTATGGTGAGTTGTTTAGCCCCGAAGTGACACTTCTTCAGGTTAAGCTGAAGCCTGGCGTTTGTGAGGCACTGTAGAATCTTACGCAGACGAGTGAGATGCGAAGTGAAATCGGGTGAAAAGACCACAACGTCATCAAGATAGCACAAGCAGATGTTCCATTTGAGACCGCGTAAAATGCTGTCCATCATTCGCTCGAATGTGGCGGGCGCATTGCAGAGTCCGAATGGCATTACGGTGAATTCATAGAGACCATCTGGTGTGACGAACGCCGTTTTTGAACGATCAGACTCAGCCATTGGGACCTGCCAATAGCCTGAGCGAAGGTCAAGCGAGGAAAAGAATTCTGCACCTTGGAGACAATCGAGAGCGTCGTCTATGCGGGGAAGAGGGTAAACATCTTTCCTCGTAATGTTGTTTAGGCGCCTGTAGTCTACGCAGAACCGTATCGAACCATCCTTTTTTCTGACGAGTACAACTGGTGAAGACCAAGGACTACAAGAAGGCTTGATGACTCCACGCTGTAGCATGTCGTCTACTTGTTCTGCAATTACGCGACGCTCTGCCGGAGACACACGATAGGGGCGCTGGCGCAAAGGAGTACTCTTCCCTGTGTCAATTGTGTGCACAATTGCGTTCGTTCTTCCTAGAACCGCTTGGGGAAAGTCGAACGAATGCCTGAATTCGTGTAACAGGGTAAGAAGCTGCTCTCGTTGAGCCGGGGCTAGATGGCAGTCAATAGAACGATGAAATGCATCGGAGGACACACTGTTCGAGGCAAAGTGAGGAACCAACGCGTTCAGTTCCATATTCGGCTTGGTGTCGAAGAAATCGGCAGGCACGATAGTACCTTCATCGATAAGCTGAATATGGCCGAGCGTCTCGTTGCGGCGCAAACTGAGGGGGCACGAGTTCGGATTGGAAATAAATATTCCGGTAGTGTCTTTACAAAGCGCAAGAACGGCGAATGGCAGCGATGTGTGATGGCGGCTACCAAAGATGTGAGATGGCGTGAATAGGACGGTAGCGTCAGAAAGTGAAGTGCAGCAGGCAGGGACAAACTGGGCGCTGAAAGGAGGAAGGTCTATGTCCGTCGCGACGACAAGGTTCGCCACACTAGATACGGCCGCATCAACAGAAGGCGCATCACGAAACGGTAACAGCTCCACTTCGGCCCGAGCGCAGTCCACGACGGCGTGATGACGTGATAGGAAATCCCATCCTAGGATGACATCGTGGGAACATGAAGCCAACACGTGAAATTCAATGATGTACAACACGTCTCGAATAACCACTTTTGCCGTACAAGCCGCGACGGGCTCAATTTGTTGGGCGCTCGCAGTGCTCAAAGAAACTACGGGAGAAAGCATCGTCACTTTACGAAGAGAGCGGCAGAGTCTTTGGCTAATCACAGATATCGCGGCACCGGTATCGATGAGTGCAAGTGTTCGTACACCTTCGACGATTACATCGATAAGATTGGTGGGAGACAGGCGAGGACTTAAACGATTAGACGATGACGCAGCTCGTGCCTCCGGAGCTGCGGCAGTTAGTTTTCCGTCTCAATGGAGGTGGGTCGTCGACGCATAGGCGACACGGAACGACGACTTGGTGAAGGGGAAGGTGAGCGGGAAGTAGAACGTCGAGAAGCGGAGGTTCGGGTGCCGGAAGCAGCTTGCGCATCGCGTTCGTGAATTTCAGGTGGCACATGAGGCGCGTGGCATGAAGGCCGAAACGAGTAGTCAGGGTATCTTGGTGTATTAGCTGCGAAGCGCCGACGACATAGACGCGCAACGTGGCCTGGAATCCCGCAAAAGTAGCATATCGGCCGGTTGTCAGCAGTGCGCCAAGGATTTCCAGCATGCTGCTGTGTAGCTGGAAACGGCGCGGTAGAAGGTCGCACAGGTTGTGGCGTATACAATGGCAGACGAGGCGGAGGCATTGCCGCGACGGCCGCATAAGTCAGTGGCGCGGCAACAGGTGTTGATGGAGAGGCAGGCGTAGGTAATGGCAACGCCTCGGAGACCTGCTCCTGAATAGCCTGTCTGATTGTCGGCGTTAGACGGTTCGTTGGTGCTTCGGTGGTCGGCAGATACGAGAGACACGAAAGCTGTCGTGCGACCTCTTCGCGTACATATACTTTTATCTGCTCCAGCAGGGTGCTGTCACCACTGACGGCCAGGGAAGCGAGAGAGTCGTCTGCTGTCGTTGACCTCCGAACTAATGCACGTTGCTTGCGAATCTCTTCCAAGTTCTGGCACAAGGTTACAAGTTCGGATACGGTACTTGGGCCCTTTGCCAGCAACATTTGAAAGGCACCATCGTCTATTCCTTTCAAGATATGCCTGATCTTTTCTTGCTCGGTCATCTCAGGGTTGAAGCGCCGGCATAAATCGATAACATCTTCAATGTAGCTAGTGAAGTTTTCGCCCTGCCTTTGCGCTCGTCCGCGTAGGCGCTGTTCAGCACGCAGTTTGCGCACTGCGGGGCGATCGAACACAGCTGCAAGGGTGGTCTTGAACGCGGCCCAAGTGGTAAATTCCGTACGGTGGTTTGTGAACCACAGGCTGGCGACGTCTTTGAGATAAAATGGGACGTACTCCAATTTCGAGGGGTCGTCCCACTTGTTGGCGGCGCTCACCTTTTCAAACAGCTGCAACCAGTCTTCCACATCTTGGTCCTCGGTGCCGCTGAAGAAGGGGGGATCCCGTTGGCGCAGGGTGGTAGGTACGATGACCAGTTGAGATTGGGCCGTGCTCTGCAGGGGGGTGCCTTGCTCGGTCGTCTGATCAGGCATTGCTGATGCAGTGGGCAGCTTCCGGCTTCGAAGTTCCAGGTTTGCGTACCCAGCACACTTCCACCACTTTGCAAGGGAGTTTAATAGCGACGCCAGGTAGTAGGCAGGCAGCCGGTAGGAACAGAAATGCTTGAGCCGTCCAGCGTCTACAGCTCGTGCACACACTCGCGCTTCGCACTCCGAGAGCGATGGTCCCACTAGTCAGTGCCTTGCAAATTCCCCACTACACATTTAACAACGGCTTCGAGGGACGAACGGGTGCCGCTATAAGGAGCTTTGCCCCTGAAAATCCTGTGGCAGTACCCCAAACGTGATGCACCGAAGCATAATTCAGTCTGGTATGGCCTTAGTCTATCCCCATGGAAAACCGCAGGGTGTTAATTGCCGCCTGCCGCTGACATTTCCTTGCCCGTGACGCCCTCGGAAACTCTTAAGAAGCGTGTAGAGTGGCGACCTTCGCAACAGGCAAATCATTTTTCCTCACTTTGAAGAGGAGACCGCTCCCATTAAAGAACTCTCAGTGATACTAGACTTACCGTAAGGCTGACTCCCATACGCGGACACTACCCGAGATTAATGCTTTAGCTGGAACCTAGTGCAAGCAGTGCAACCTGCCAGCACTCGTTCGAGACACGAAGCGGTATTAGGTGGCAGAAAGACTGCAATAACTACTATAGGAGACTAGAGTGCTTGAACCCTTGGGAGCTGCAGACAAGGCCAGCATGACTATGACCGAAAGTGCCACTGATTTCCCTGAACTTGTTCTTATTGGCATCTCTTGGCGTTGAGCCTGTAGAGGCTGGTCATACATGGTGACTTACACGATTATAAGGTAGGCAGTTTGCAATGATTAAGCTCTATAACACATGCTCAGTGCCTTCTTATGTTACGAATAGGGTGGCTCAGAAGTTCGGCAATATCGTGTTCAATGTCGACGTCGCCTCCTCTACTGTTGTCGTTGCCTATAAATGTCGCCGCATTCATAGAGATATCCATACCGCATATTCACAGCGATTCAATATTTTGCCGATATATATTTATTCATATTTTTCTTAATACTGGCAACCTAATAGTGATTTAAACAAGTACAGGTGGGCTTCCCACGTAACCAGCCAGTAATCACTCACTTATTGTGCTGCAGGAGCTGAAATTCACTGCATTTTGACAAGCTACGCGCTCAAAGCGCTGCTCAACGTCCCAGAAGCCAGGCCTGGTGGTTAAGTCATCAGGCTCTCGTGTCTTTACTGTGATAGCATAAATATGACGATAGCATAAAACACTGTCATGTTAAAAAAAGAGGCTAGCTTTTTTTTTCCATATCAGTTTGAAGCAACATCAGCCATTGCGCTTCGAAATTGAAAAAAAAAAGTTTTTTTTTTTTTATGGCGAACAATATTTCTGGCATATTGAGCCTATTTACGGTACGTCAATCTGAGTGCAAGATATGTTAATAGGAACAGTACGAGGCTTCGCTGTCTTAGAAACACAGGCACGATCGTTGGTGTGGCTGGTTGGTTACTACGGTTTTGTGCACAGTGGTCCATGACAACAAATACTATACTCTAAAAGCTTTACTATATATGTATGTTGGGTCCCGTTGAAACAAGGAAACAGTATAATGAAAAAAAAACAATGTTTTTCGTAAAGTTGGCTCTCCAAGGTTGGAACTTCTACGCCGTTTCTTCAGTAAGTCACCCAGCCAGCGTATTGCAGACTAGTGCCGGGGGGTGGGGGCCACTAGGTAGGCACGTCGGCAGTAGTTGGGCTGTCTTCAAACGAATTCGGCTGCTTTTCATCCGTTGGGAGGTTCGTATCAACTGTAGAAGGAAAAAAATAAAAAGAAAACATCATCTTATCAGGATGAAAGGACTGTACTCTTTCAATCTACTCCTTGCTTTACCCACTTTCTACGCTTAGGGCCTATCTACGCGCTATCCGCACAGTCGCACCGCGCGTGGCGGGTCACCTGGCACATGCAAGCAGAGTTAGAAAAAATGGCAGTGGCTTAGCTCAGCTATGCCAGGATATACGTAGCGTTAGCAAAGGTTCAGCTGATTATTCTTAGCTTTCCAGAGTGTCTAGGTTTAGCTTGATTATCATGCTTACTGCTGATACAATGACACACACACGGCATACGTATTATGTGGCACATGTATATTTTCTGCTGAACGTCCAGGTAGCTTCTCTATTGCCACAAAGACGGCTCAGTGGTCAGTGAAGTAACACGCTGCCTTCTCTATGGCCCCAACACGGTATTTGGAATTGTCTTTCTTTCTGTGATAGCATAGCAGCGCCCGCGCTGGCGCCAGTATGTCTGTCAAGGTCATGACGTCACTCCTCTGGAAAGCTTTCCTGATGGTCTAGAATTAGCTTGATTATCATGCTAACAGCTGTTCCAATGACACACACACGGTATACGTATTACGTGGCACATTATATTTATTTTGCCGGGCAACTACTTCGGGATCCGATGAGTTAAGCTTCTCCGCTCTACTGCACCGTTGAGCAGCATTTGCACTCTCCTTCTCCATGGCTATACCACAGTGGCAAACGCCAGTCAGAGGCGCTATCAAGCGGCTCCAGCACAGTGTCAGATGGCGACTGCACAGGGAAGGCGCGCGCGTCGGCGTCCATATGTCTACCAATGCTATGACGGCACTCCTCTGGAAAGCGCACACCGGCGGCAACGAGTCGCGCGCGGCCACGGCTGAGTGCGAGGGAGGTGCCGGCTCCGGTGCGTGACACCACTGATCGTCTGCGCAGCGCATCGAATTTGTGCGCACACCGGCGGCGAGCCGCACGCGGCGGCGGCGGAGTATCATTGCGCATGCGCAGACCAGCGCCACGCGAAATCGGCTCAGCAAGGCCAGTGTAGCTAACGCTACAAAAACGTCGCCGATACGCTCCTTCGCCCTTCACTTGCGTGTGGCAGGTGACCCGTCACACGCGGTGCGAATGTGCGGATAGCGCATGTGCAGGCCCTTAAGCTGATCCTACACAAGTAATTTCATATTCATGATTTGATAATGGAACCTTAACAACTTGTCAAGACATTTGTGCATCCACTCCCCGAGGGGCTAGATTGTGCAATCCCACTATGCGCAGCAATCTGTGCTGCGAGCAGGTGGGTCAAATGTAACGGACCAAGAAATGTTACGGGCCGACACCAAGAAGAAAGTTGTGGACGTGACTTTTATCGTAGAACTTGTTCGAGTTCAGCGCACAAACGGACATGGTCGAAAGGAAGAAGTGACGGAATGCGGCCAGAACCTCGAAACACATGTGAGACGGCGATATGTGAGCACAGGTAAGAGAACCTGAATCATAACGCTCACCTAATCGTCGACCTTCGCGTTTGGTAGTGACATTCGCACGTCAGTGTTCGTGTGCTCTAGTGTATACCTCATATCAATATGTTGCCATTGACGATTTAAATAATCGGTGACATGCAAAAGAAACAAAAACACTGCTCCTTATAGAAATTTGCTCTGCACAGTGCTTCGATGACCCCTTGGTGCCCACAATCTTTCAATGGCTCCCGAAGGCTTCCGTTCTTCCAGGATTCACTTATTTAGGGCACGACTTTCGAATTAGTTTCTGCGAGTCACACTACTTTTAGGTTTAAGTGGGCCTCGGCGTTTGACGATTGGTCACCACACGCATCAGCTGACCCGAAAGATGAGAGTTCGACTCTATTCGCGGCGGTTGTATTATCATGATAGCAATATTATAGACACCTCCAGTACTGTGTCATGTTAGTGCATGATAAAAGAACCCTGGCCGTCGGTACTGTGAGTGTATATAATATCCTGAGTCGCCATGATACATAAACCCCCCACAAACCTTCCGACCGTCTGCGAGTTGAACCACACAATCCTGAATACGTTTTCCATTATGGACAATTATTCCTTTCTTCCGGAATAATCATCTTAATATAAATATATTACATAACCTCATGCTTTACCAATTTCACTAAGTGGCTGCGAGCTGTTCATGCAGGACAAGCACAAGAAACGAGTGATAAAATTGGCAGACATCACTTTAAAAAAAACGACGCTTGAGTAGAAAATTATGCCTTCGTCAGAGGTATATCGTGAATTTGTGTTGTCTATGTAGCATGGAGAGGTAAACAGAACAAAAGGGAGAAGCATAAAAAAGAAACAGACGAGCGCCAGACATACGAAAGAGACCGATGGCGTCCGTATGTTTTTTTCCTCCAAACTTTTTCAAGTTTTTAACTTTGCGCCGGTTACAAAATGGTCAGCAAACTAAGGTACCAACACAACAAAAGGCTTCAGCGAAACTAAGTCGCAATATTTTAGCAGGTAGTGTGTCCTACAGGCGTCATACACGAATATACGGGTCAGCGAGGACAAACAGAATGGTGGTTGATATTCTATCGCAAGAATGGTTGAAGCCTGAGCGTGCTGGTACCCCATAACTGAAGTTGGATAGCGCAGTGTTTCGACAGGTGCACACCAAGCAGCCACACCCCCCCCCCCCCTCCGCATTAAAGCACTGCTGTGTGCCGATTTCCTCCGTGTGCCCTATTTAACTCGCTAAAGCAAGCGGGAAACAAAGTTACGATGTTACCAAGTTAACTTTCACGAAATTCGAATACATAAAAGACACGTGTACAACAGACGAGTGTTGAAACACGCTCATATAGGTGGAGTCAACACTCGCCATGTGCTGTCTTTTACCTATTCGTACTCCACTTCGATGAACTTTGAAAGATAACGCCAAGCTTTTTATCACTGTGACTTCTAGTTCTCTATAGGAGGATTGCCCGAGGTTGGGGACACCGAGATCGTGGCAGCGTTTGAATGGCAGTGCGTCCCTTTTGGTAATTTCCGTGTACTGAACAGCACTATATCCACGCACTGTCCCCTCATGCGCACTGTCACACACACACACCATCTCGTTGTCACTCATCGTTTCGACAGAACCGATGAAGTGTGATACCAAAGAAGAACATCTCGATCACCAAGGAGCACTGCAATGGCGGCACACACTGCTAGCGCCCCAAGCGGATGACGTCACTTGCAACCCTCTTATACAGCCACACTACTTGAGACATTGTTCTGTTAAGCATTTATGACTACCGTTTGGCGCTCTTTCGCCACACCTGGCCCTTGTGCCGCGAAACATCATATATCATCATCTTGCTCCTCATCATCATGACCACCAGCAAAAACTTAAAAATATATCGCTACCACCCAGACAAAGGTGTACTGCTAAAGTCATTTTCTTTAAACTTACCAGGGGGTTCTGCTGTTTCCGCAACGTCCGCGACACTTAGGTATCTGCAGATCAAGGACCAAACGTCCTCGCCGATGTCAGAGAGCTGCAGCCCGCCATCACGCTGCGGACGGCACTCTACCCGCTGCGCTACGTCGCCAGCTGCCCTCATGAACTTGTGTAGACTGTACCTTCGCAGCTTCTTGCGTGCCTTCTCGATCATCGCTTTGGCTTCGTCGGCATTCCCAAGGGAGCCGTCCATCACTAGCTGCCGCAGGTGGGGGTGGTCGTGGAAGAGCTCAAGGCCCAGAACGGCCTCCATGCTGTCTCGCTCGCCCAACACAAAACGGGCCGCTGCCGACACACGGCTGGCGTTGCGGTGTGTCGATTTCTGTAAGCACAAAAATAAAGCTTGGTTTTGACATTTAAAAATTATGAACATGTTGGTAAACTGCCACTCGTGAAATTACGGATTTCGAATAAACTAGTGATGTTCTGAAAATGCTGAAATTTGACGTAACAGAAGGTAAATAATCTCGTAGGTTCTTCCTCGCATAAGGTGACTCGAAGGCAAAAAAAAAACAAACAAACCCGGCTGGTGTGCCTATTTTGTGCAGCACTTGAGATGTGCAGCACTAAAAGGTAATCAGTAATATGATCGATAATTACCCTAGAGTTCTCTGTGCTACGATTATAATGATATATGCTCATATGAAATCTTTATTCGTTTTTGTGTGATTTTCGCCATATATGCGCTAGACGGTGACAAGCCGAAACAGGAGAACCGCACTTTTTTTTTACACTGTGTAAGCAGCTGGCACCGATTTTTGTAAGGTGGCCATAAAGTCTACTGTGCAAGGACATTATACCTCCCTACTGCAATGCTAAGGTCTCCCGTTTTCATTAAGGCGAAGAGATAAAAATGATCTATTAAACACGTGAACGCCATGATGGCAAAGTTAAGGCGCAATTCACGCACGTGGCGCTATGGAAGGTAAGCAGTTGGCATCTCACGATTCGTGCGCTTGTATGAATGCGTGCGTGTGTGTGTGCGCTTGTGTGTGTATGCGTGCATGAGTGTGCGCGCTTAATCGTGCGTTTGTATGCGTGCACGTGGGTATGTACGCGCGTGTGTGTGCACGCGTGTGTGTGTGCGCGCGTGCATTTGCGTGCATGTGTGCATGCATGCATGTGCTTATGTGTGTGTGTACACGCGCGCGTGTGTGTGTGCGCGCGCGTGTGCGTGTGTATGTTGTTACGAAGCGCGCCTCCGACAACGTTACGAAGGGCGCCACGAATCTCGCCGCTGGCTCCACCGTTTCAAAAGACGGGGCGACGCCATCACGGTCCCGAAGGCGCCACTGCTTCGAACTCCGCCGGGAAGGTCATCAGCCGTTTGATAGCGCAGGTTTCTCAGCTCGCGACTGCTTCTGCGCAGAGCTGATAGACGAGTGGACGAGATGACCGTGAGTTAACAAGGTTTATGTACAGCATAGATACAGAGGCGTTACAAATTCGGCACGGGGGCCGACAGTTTAGAGACGCGAAGAGCCGAGGTCTCTTCTCTGACACATAGGTCTACTGCTCCCGAGGCGTCGCAGGGCTTTTTTTATATGCACCGGGAGGATTCTATGAGTAACGAAATGTCCAACCAGAAGTGCCGCTGGCCGTGAGGTCAGAATACTCCAATGGGGTCGCCACTGGGCCGCGTCATTCTCATCGAATCCGGAGCCGCTGCGCTGCACGTGGCTGCACCCAAGGACGAGTGACGTCGCCACGCATTGCATCAGACTCGCCAGACAGGAAGGCGCCGATTGCTTCGACGGGCTCGCTGTGCGTGCGCGACAGAAAGGCACCGCCGCGTGATGACGCCGTTGAGTTGTTCGCGTCAGGCGGGCTCGCGTGCTGGCCTTGACACAGATGGCCTTTTTCAGAGGCATGGACGTTCGGTGTGGACTTGCAGGCATAAAAATGTGTGCGTGTGTGGGTGCGCGCGCGTGTGTGTGTTTGTGCGACCTACACAACAAATATTCGCACGCGATCTTTTCCATGAGACATACATACTCGTGTATCAAGTCGCTGTCATTGGCTTACTTTCTGAGCAGGAGCCGCGGTTTCACTCAGTGACTATAAGCACTTATTGCTTGACATGAGCTTCTCCTTTTCGTACGTTTGTGTCCCTTGTGGGGAATCGTATTCCTGCTAGAGATCGACGCAAAAACGCTCGCGGTCAGTACTCGCTCGTCGGTAGTACCATATCCCTTCAATACTTTTGAGGGTAATGGTAGAGGTAATAAGGGTCTGTGGAAGTACTCGGCAGTACAGCAGTACTCGTATGCACTGGGAGCACGCCTCTTTCGCGTGAACCGTAATATGGCCTACAGTACTCTACAAGTAAAATATTCTGCACTGCATGTGGATTTAAAGTGCCCACGAAGAGGCCGGAAAGCGCGCCTTGACAGACGGTGTGTTCTCTGGACCTTTTTGCGACTGACCTGCTGCAGCGGCCGAGCAGTGGATAGCGTGGTGCTGAGCGGAGGTGTCGAACCACAGGCCCATGGACATCAGGAGCAGAGGGCCGCGACAGTATTTCGTGAGGAATAAGCTTAACAGAAGTTTACTTCTTGCAAAAGGACAGAATCCTTAAGGTAAAGATTTGTCTGACGACAGGGCTCGAGTGGCTATTTTTATACAGTTAACATCCCTTGGTAATGAAACGCCTTTATTTGAAATATGATACCCCTGTACGATTGAGCATTTGAAAGGAACGTCCTTCTGACCCCCATAGTCACCGCCTCGAAAAGGGCACCCACTTAATTTTCTCTCCATAACCGCCCCGAGCCAAGACAGAGGGGCGGGGGAAGTTGGCCTTTCTCGATTTCTGTCAAGTTCTGACGGTCGGTGGCAGCAATCCACACCTGCAGATCCCTCGTCACGAAACAGGTACCGCGAAAGATGAATCTCCACTCACGGGCCCACGCATGCATTCCACCACCACCGCATTTCTCACAGACTCGAAAGGTGAAGACCAGTCGTTTGCGGACATTGCTGCGTCTTTGCCGGGCGTGCAGGTAGAAAGAACAAACACGTTCTGCGAAGTGAGAGGAATGGCGGGGGTTCAATGTGTCCAATAAGCCTGAAGTACTCTTATATGGTCGATTGGCACAAAGCCTTGCAAGTGCTTTTAACAACCTCAATAAAGTGTGCATCATCATCATCATCATTGTTGTCATCGTCATCATCATCGAAAAGTTGCGATCTCTCACCGAAGATTTCACGGGCACAACCATTTTTGGGAGAGAGCTGCCCTACCATTCACCTCAAAGAAACCCGGCTTTCGAGAAAGTCACGTACAGTAAGGCGCGAGCTCAACAAGCACCCAACAGGCACGCACCTCATGGATGTCATGTCACGCCACAGCCACAGAATGTCACCGCTGCCTGAGCCTTCAAGCAGGCGCTATCTTTTTAGAAGTGTTGGTGTTTGATGGCACGGTGCTGTACTGCGGTTATTCTGTGGGACCACCTGCATTTTCGCAGAGCTAAATATCCTACTCGGTTTAGTGCCGATACAATGTGACATATGCGCTTTCACGTCAGAAATTCTATATAACACCAAACATTGACGTGGATTAGTGACAAATTATGACGAACATAAATGACAGTTTATAGCATGCCAATCCTGTCATACATGTAATTTACGGTGTGATCGATATGCCGCGGTATATAGGTGTGCACACGGCTGTTTGGGTAAGTGGATATATACCATAAACTGAATATGATGTGACGTGAGTGTACGACTAATGATAAATAACGGGTCATCAGTTGAGGATAATGACATCAGGGTCGTATACACCATGATTTACACAACAAAGTCTCGGGGCATTCAAGACTGTCCAACGTGATATAAACGAAAATCGATGCAGCGGGACGTGGGACATCAACGATCACAGTGCAGATGACGGGTCAAGCATTGCATATACGTACCAGCATATACATTTCTTTAGCCGAGTGCTACGTCATGCAAGCGTGTCGCCAATCATGTCAGGACGTCATCGCCATCGCAGAGCACATAAAAGCGAGACACGCAAAATAAACCTTCCTTGTTCTTGCTTGGTTACTGAGCCGTTCACTCGCGACGTAACAGTGGCGACGAGGCACGAATCGACGCGGTGGGAGGAGGCTTTGAAGCGCGGCTGCTGAAACAGGCAGCGATGGCTCCGGGACAGGCGCCTGCATTCACGGAAGAAGAAGGAGGCTGGTCCGCCTACAAGGTACGCTTGGAAGCATACTTTCAAGCACAGGAAATCACAGACGAGGCAAAACAACGAGCCCTGCTGGTGGCGGCTCTGTCCAATGGCGCCGTCAAAGTACTTCAGGGACGATGCCACCCCAAAAGCGTGAACGACCTCACCTACAGCGATGTCATCAAGCATCTGCAGAGCCACTACGAGCCGCAGGTCAACGAAACAGCAGCCAGCTACCGATTCTTCATGCGCACACAGGCAGAAGGTGAGCGAGTGCGGGATTTTGTAGCCGCCCTTCGCCGCATGGCCGAAGACTGCAATTTCGGCGACATGTTGCACCGCATGCTGTGGGAACGCATTGTATGTGGTGTTCGAGACGACGACGTAAGACGTCTGTTGTTGACCCGCGGTTCCCTGACTTTGAAGGAAGCAGAAGACTTCGTAATGGCTGCTGAGGCCGCCGCGGAAAACGCGCAGCACATGCAGCCACTGCCCTCCCCGGTAGCCGACACTACGAATTTTGTCCGGCCGGGCCTCTCACCTTCGAAGTCGAAGAAAGCAAGTGGGCTATCTCGCGATGAGCATCGGCCTTGCACCCGCTGTGGTGCATCCTCGCACCAAGCGGATGATTGTCGTCATCTCCGAACAGTGTGCCATCGATGCCGGAAACGCGGCCACTTGGCACGAGTGTGTAGAGCGTCGGACGAAGACACTAATCGGAGGCAACAAGCGAACGCCCTTTCGCAAGACCCACAAGAGAGTTCGGATGACTGCGAAGCTCTATACACGCTGACTGCGCATCAAGTGAAGGACAGCGCGCACGTAAAGCCTATTTTGCGCCAGATAAGTTGGAACGGAGTGCCGCTCACGACGTTGGTAGAAACGGGTTCACCTGTGAGTGTTATTCCGCGGTCAGTGTTCAAGCGACACCGAGGCAAATGGCCACGTTTGCAAGCCACAACAATGAAGCTGTCGTGTTTCAGGGGCCCACTTCCTATCAACGGAAAATTGCAACTCAATGCTACCATGAGTGGCGCGACCATTCAGGCCGAACTTTTCGTCATCGACTGTCCGAGACCGATGCTTTGCGGCCGTGACACTATCTTCAGCTTCAATACGGCAGGCGTGTCGGTACTCACTGGAAACGAGGTGGCGTGTGTGCAGGCGGAAAATGCGGACAGAATGGTGGAAACCATACTATCAAAGTACAGTGATGTCTTTGCTCCGGGGTTGGGGTTGCTCCGAGGGCCACCGGTACACCTGACCGTCAAAGAAGGCGCAAGACCCCGGTTTTGTAAGGCGCGGACGGTGCCGTATGCGCTCAAACAAATGGTATGAGCAGAGTTAGATCGGCTGGTAAACGAAGGGGTGTTATCACCGGTAACATCGGCCGAATGGGCCACACTCGTGGTGCCCGTAGTCAAGAAAGATGGACAGGTGCGATTATGCGGCGACTTCCGGCTTATGGTGAACGCAGCTACCTTAATGGAGCAATATCCGCTGCTGCGGGCTGAAGATATCTTTGCGAACCTCAACGGCGGAGAAGTTTTCAGCACATTGGACTTGAGGAACGCCTATAATCAGCTGCCCCTTGACGAGGACTTGAAGAGGCTAGTCGTTTTTAACACGCACAAGGGTCTCTACTGTTTCAACAGGCTGCCGTTCGAAGTATCGTCAGCGCCAGCAATCCTCCAGCGACGCATGGAGGCCGCGCTCAGCGGGATCCCCGGCGTGCAGGTATATCTGGACGACATAATTGTATCGGAAAAGGCAAACGACTGCAGGATCCTGGAGCAAGTGCTACAGTGCCTGAGGGAACACGGCCTGTGCCTACGACGGGAGAAATGCAAGTTCAGGCAAGAGCAAGTCACCTTTCTCGGACACTGCATCGACAGACACGGCCTACGCCTCAAAATCGACCACATCACGGCACTGCTCGACGCCCCCAGCCCACTTCGGTAAGAGAACTGAAAGCTTTTTAGGTCTGTTAAATTACTACGGCAAGTTTTTGTCCAATGTGCTGACCTTACTAGCGCCCTTATACGCATTGTTGGCAAAGAGCGTAAAATGGGTCTGGGGCAGACAACAGCAGAATGCTTTCGAGGCAGCCAAACAAGCAGTGAAGAATGCAAAACTTTTGGTGCATTTTGACCCAAGCAAGCCCATTCGCCTAGAGTGCGACGCGTCAGCAGCAGGCCTGGGAGCAGTGTTGTCGCATCGAGTCGGAGGAATTGACTACCCTATCGGATTCAGGTCACGAACATTACCAAAAGCCGAGAAAAATTATTCCCAGTTGGAAAAGGAGGCCCTCGCCCTCGTATTTGGCGTGGCCAGGTTCAGAGACTATCTGTATGGGACCCACTTCGAACTAGTAACCGACCACAAATCGTTAACCAGACTGTTCAGTCCAGACAAGGGAATTCCGCCGATGGCCGCTGCCCGCATTCAGCGTTAGGCCCTACTGTTGGGTGGATATCGGTACAGCCTAATCTATCGTAAAGGATCTGAAAAAGTAAACGCAGATGCCTTCAGCCGACTTCCTATTCCTCGGGGGCAGCCGGATAACGTAAAAGACGACGCTCCCGAGTATGTATTATACGCTGAAGCTGTGAACGCGGCACCCATCAGTGCCAAAGAGTTGGCGGTTCTAACCATCCATGATGTTATGTTACAGCAGGTGCGAAAGTGGATCCCGCAGGGCTGGCCGCAGTACCTGACAGAGTCCGAGGAGCGATTCCGGCCGTTCTTCCAGAAAAAGGATGAGCTGACGGTGAATAAGGACCTCATTTATTGGGGACACAGAATAGTAGTGCCATCAGCGGCTGCTGGGAGTCTTTTGAGGCTCGTACATGAAACATGTCTAGGAATGGCGGCAATGAAAAACCTTGCTCGAACCATTTTTTGGTATCCAGGGCTGGATTCCGACATCGAAAGGATGGTACGCGAATGTGAGAAGTGTGCTCAAACCAGTGCAATGCCTCCTGTTCAGGTTCCGGCGCCATGGCCAGAAACGTGCCGGAAATGGTCTCGAGTGCACATCGACTACGCAGGCCCCATCGAAGGACACATTCTACTGGTGGTCGTAGATGCTGAAACAAAGTGGCTGGAGGCCATATCGAGGCAGAGTACGACATCAGAAGCCGCCGCGGAAGCGTTGAGGCCCATATTTGCCAGGTTCGGACTGCCACATACACTTGTTTCAGATAATGGGCCACAGTTCGTCTCAGCTGAGTTTCAGAAGTTCGTAAGAATGAACGGGATCAACCACGTGACGACGGCGCCTTACCACCCGCAGTCAAATGGCCTGGCGGAACGCGTGGTTCTCACGATCAAGGAAGGCCTTCGAAAAAGCCAAGGGTGTGGCACATTCATTAAACGTCTGTCAGTTTTTATGCCGATACCGACGGACACCGGTAAAGGCTGGGAAGTCTCCATCCGAACTACTGCTGGGTTATCAGCTACGGACCAGGCTAGACTGTTGCCTCCCGAGAGCAGGCGGGGAACCACGTCTTGAAGAGCGCTCCTCCACCATGCCGTTCTGTGCAGGACAGCCGGTGTGGCTGAGAAGTTTCCACAGCCGGCCAAAATGGTTGCCGGGAGTGGTCACCAGTACCCAAGGAGCTTGGATGGCGACTGTGTCTACGCCGGACGGCGAGCAACGTCGTCATGCGAACCAACTGCGGCTGCGCACTCCGAAGGACTCGAACACGACGCAGCCAGGGGGCGCTACAACATCCACCACCACCGTTAACGAAACTTCGCCGATGCCAGCCGGCATGGCTGACCCCACGCCGGCGGGGTCGCCGCCCTCTAGCCAACCTGAGGCACCGCCGCCGCTTCGCCGGTCCAACAGGCTACGGCGACCACCTCAAAGGTTCAACTGGTAACAGGGGGAGATGTGTTACGTCATGCAAGCGTGTCGCCAATCATGTCATGACGTCATCGCCATCGCCGAGCACATAAAAGCGAGACACGCAAAATAAACCTTCCTTGTTCTTGCTTGGTTACTGAGCCGTTCACTGGCGGCGTAACACCGAGCATATGCCAAGTTGCCGGTGCATTCACAAATGCATGCATGGTAAACATTCGACGGCCAAGCACATGTAACATAAAATACTTGATTCATATCAAGTCCAAACACTGCGGTGTATGCAGTTACTCGTTGCCTGCATCGCTTCACATCGATTCCCGCAGTTCGTGGGATCTGCCTAGTTTTGTTTCATAAAACACATGCCAAGATATGAATGTCATGACTTCTCGCGTTTTTCATGCGCTCACGCCATGTCATGCAAAATCTGATAGGCAAGCTTGAGAAATTGTCGTAGGAGCACTGAGTCACATAAGGTCAACTATATAGACCGAAAAGCGAACCAGCGAAGAGCGGGCTAGTTCTTACAGAACTCAAAAGGTCATTTATCGAACAAAAAGAAAAACGCAAACACAGGAACAAGGAAAGCGCCCCGAGCACTAGCGCTGCCATCGTGTCACCTTCCTTCGTCCTATCTTCGGAGAGTTTTTATTTAAGCTTTTCACTTTTGAGACAGAATGTCTTGCACAAAGAGGAGCAACCCATACGATACCTGTATTTCCGCCAGTGCAACGCAAGTGATGCTGTCCAAACTGAACGGAGGGTCTTCAAGGACGTTGTGTCTTCTGGTAAGCAGGCTGTCCCAGGCAGTGCGAGACGTGTATTGAAACTTGGTGAGGCGCCTGCTCCTGCGAGCAGCATCTGCCAGCGCGGCCAGATCGCCAATACCGAGTTGCAGCCCTTTGATGACCACGCTGCAAAGGTTGGTGTTGGACGCTAAGGCCAACGACAGTCTGCAAGGAACGCTACGCGACTGCGCTTCTGTCATGGATAGCCTGCGGATGCACAACGAGATCTCGACGTCGGTGAGCACCGAGGATGACGACAGGTACGCGCACAAATCAGCGAAGTTACGTTCCTTGAAAAGGTCACAGCTCACGCGGAGCGACGTCACGTGTTTGAAATGACTGAAGACCGGCTGCGTATTGCTTAAGATCATGACGGCAAAAGCTAAGTGGCCTGCGTTAACAGTCACTCTGTCAATGTGGACGCACTCCGTCAAGCTGTGCAAGGCCATCGATTTTACGTGGTGGTCAGCAATCATGACGCGATTGCACAGTCCGCGCTCTCTGATCTCCAGACATATTTTCAGGAGGTCGGTTCTTGCAGGCAAGTGCGTGATAACTAGTGACCGCAAGCTGTCGCTCATGGCAACAACTTCGAGGAAGGCTTCGAACGCCACTTGGTCAAAGGTTCTGAAATCAATCCTTAGCTTCCGAAGCGAGGAAGTGTGGCGCAGAGCTGTGAGCCACGGTTCAACCGCTTGAACGCCAACTTCAACCACTGGAAAGTGAAAGTCTCTTAAAGTGGCCAATGAATAAAGACAGCCTTGACATGCGGATGAAGGCAGCCCAAGGGAGCGTAAGGTGGTGTTCTGTGCGACTACTCTGGCAAACGGTGCAATCTTCTGCGCACTGCAAAAAAAAAACGTGCAAATTACTGTCATTACAATACGCTTATAATATTCATGTAATGTTGTTGGGCATTAAACGCAGAATGCGAAGAGGCTAGGAAATGGGTTCTTGTAAAAAACGTTGAAGCCTAAATTACAATATGCTCACATTGTATCAATTCATTACACAGGCGCATAGCATGCTGGCGCATGCCTGGTACATCCGTTTAAAGAGCACACTGGCAGCGACTAAAGAACCTTACGCAATTTGTTAAGACATGTTTAGAAAAGCGTCGGCCATTGGTGTCTATGAACGCTTATTCTGGAGTTTGCCGATAAAAGCACCAAAACGTTTTGAGTGTGCATACTTCATGCAAGATGGTGATAATTTTTAAAGAGACATTTTCACGCCCAATGCTTGTTTCTTGCGCCTGCAGCGCCATGACGGCCAGAACGGTGAACTACGATGATGAATCATTCAAAGCTGACACATTAATTTTTCCTTCGGCACAAGCACTTCTCTAAAGGTGATATTTCATTGTGTGGTAATGAATTCACTGGCAATAAGCGTAGAAAATGTCAGTTCACATTTCTTGTCTTCATTCAGGAGGAAAGTTTCAGTCACCAGCTGCCACGAACGCTCAGAGCGGTAGCGAATCTACTGAAAAACATTCCCTAACCAATAATTCTGCCATGCGTTAGACATGAAAAAGAGACAGCCTATATAAGCATTTACTTGTGTACCCGTCATCTCTTGCTCAGAAGTCAGGTTAGTGCAATCTAGGTCAAAAGCCGTAAATTCAATGGACGCCACCGTGTTTCTGACGCCAAAGCGTCGGGATAATCCTTGACGCTTCCAGCTAAATGGGAGAAATACTTTCCCGAAACACTGTTGGGGTCTTGCGCACGCGCGATAAGTCTGACGCTGTTTCTGGCCGCAAAAGGTAGAGCTAGGTCATTGTTATCAACTTTCAACTACCTTCGAATAAAACTGCATCCATGGCACTGCCGGAACACGTGTACGTTAACGACAGACGTTTTCATCGCAGTGCCATCATGAAGTAGTTCGCCTGTACACGAGAACTCGGAATAACACTTAGACAAAGTAGCCGATTCAGATGCGTCGCTTCACGGTCTGACATTTCTGCCATACATGATTTGGCAACTCTTGTCACTCCATCTTCGTGGATACTAGAGTTACTGTATATGACACCTTTGCTAGCATATACAGTAACTCTAGTAAATACATACGCACGGCGCCCCTCCTTGCTCTAGACAGACATTAAAGGAAGATTGAAGAAATTACAGAATAAAGCTATGAAAACACCGCAATTCTACTAGGAAGGCGTGTTCCGATAAGCATAGTTTAATTGACAAATTGTTCAACAGTTCGTTGCATTTTCTTTTTATAATTATCAGTTTGCACGGGGCAACGCATGAACGACTCCTGTCCTCAAACAAGTGACGCCCGGTGTCGTCACATGTTTCCTTAGCCCAGCGGCGAGAGCAGGCCACATGTTTGCTTTGTCCAGCTATAGTTAATGTATATCGCTTCTCCAAGAGCAAGAGTTTCATCATTGTTTTCCGGGTGCTGCTTGCTCCGCCTGCTGTGGTCCCTGCGACACTATTCGTGAGGTGAGTCCTTTGCGCTGCACATAAGCCAACCCTTTTGCAGGCAACGCCTGTACATTGCATGTTCCAGCCGTCCGAGCGCTATTATTCTCGTCGCTTGCTTATTAGATGCAGCTTGTCAAAATACGTACGACCTAAGTGCATTATTTTGTGAAGTGTAGAACCAATGTTGATTTTGGTTTTAAACGCCTCAAATCGGCTCACACAGACGGCGTAGTGGAGGGCTTCGAATAATTTTGATCAACTGGTCCGGTTTAACATGCATGCTCTTCAATCGCACCATTCTGACATCAAATACCGACATCTCCTTCACTATCACGTCGTACTATCATGGTCTCAGTGAACATGGTAAGACAGTGTCGCGAGCGAAATCTCTCCTACATGCCGCCAGTGCATTCTTCGTCGAGAGGAGTTGTACCTGTTGTGTGATAAAACCTGACAGCAATTCTGGGGCATATATGCTATACAAACTGTGAATTGATTGTAGGGCACCAGCTTCACTTTGTTGTTCTGTAATCTCTCGGTATTCGCATGCTTTAGAGCATACGTTGCCACAGAAATGAAGATTGTAGTACGTCTCTTCAATAATTAAGCAACAAAATTATAGTACTGTAAAATATGCCAATTTTTTTATGTATACGCACAGATAGGCTATAGGTAAATGAAGGGAGAAAAACGCTGGTTGTATCCTATATAAACACGAATACGCAGATATGCAACATATCCTTCGGAAATGCTCACACACTACACTACTTTTCGATAACCAAACCCGAACCTCCTTGAGTCGCGTTGGCTCGATGCTCTGGCTAGCTCAGAACTCGAAGACTAAATTTGCGCTACCGAGCAGGCCCGGAAAGCAGCGAAAAGCTAAATCTTACCACGACCACCTCGGTGGCCTAGCCCCGGTAACTATTCTGCCGGTTTTAAATAATAAAGTTTGGTTCATTCCAATACGCGTACTCCTTAATCAGCCGGTTGTGTCGGTTGCTTAACAAATACATTCGTGAAATGCAGACAAGAAGTTTTATTTGAATCATTCGAATGAAGTAAACGGTGCAGATGACTCAGTGGCATCAGTGTTAAATCGCGGCTCGTCTGCTGACCCAAAAGCCGTGGGATTGAATCCCGGCTGCGGCGGCTGCATTTTCGATGGAGGCGAAAATGATGTAGGCCCATGCGGTCAGCTTTGAGAGTGCGTTAAAGAACCCCAGGTGGTCAAAATTTCCGGAGCCCTCCACTACGGCGTCTCTCATAATTATATGGTGGTTTTGGCATGTCAAACCCCACACATAAATGTTGGAGTGCGATTCGTAAAAGACGGCGTGGCTTGCGTTGTCTGGCATGTGTAACTACCACAAAACGTTCGCTGTCATATATACTTGTTGGACGCCACTAAAACAGACACGAATGCAACCGGCTGTCGCCTGCTGCAGCTGCGACCATCTTATGCTCCACAGGCTCGGCACTACCTCACGAGCAGGTGCAGGAAATTCATGAACTGTACTAGCACGGCAGCTGTCCCTTTTCGAAACAAATACCGCGGTGCCACCGCCACGTAGAACTCGTGAAACGAATGTCGGAGTGCAGCGCCTCCGTGCGGCTGAAACAAACGGACCTATCAAGCACACTTGAAATACTTACAAGCCTTCATGATCCAAACAGAGGTCCATGTTGAGTTCCTCCAGAGTCGTCATGCTGCAGAGCGCTTCGACCAGTCTCGGCAAGGCGTTGCCCGGATGTTTGAACACGCCTATGGCTTTCAGCGTCAGTTTCCTTAACGTGGCGTCCTTCTTTTTTAGATATCTGGAAAACAGATAACCGTCGCTGGGAAAGTAGGCGCAAAATACGCACTCCGGCACCACAAGCTCAGTGATGGTGTGGTTCCGAATAAGCGCCCAGGCGAGTCGACGAACAGTCTCCGTGCTAAGGGTGAGTACCGACACGTCGAGGCTACTGAGGTGCTCCATTCTTCGCCCCATCAGGGGTCCCTTCAAGCACGTGTCGCGACGTGATGGCGTATTGCAGTTGACCGACGCGAACTCGAGTTCTTCCAGATGTGTCAGTTGGTTCACCACATGCAGAACGTTTACATTCGCCTCATCTGCTTGGTTCAACGCCAAGCGTACCATCACGCTCTTCACGTTGGGGTTATATCTCAGAGCGGCCAAAAGGGAAGGCGGTTGCTTCATGCTGCCATTTATCTCAACTGCCGTCACGCATTTGTGCTCGGACAGAAGGTACTCGGCGTACTGAAGAGCCGCCTCCTTGCGCCGTTCGTCCATCGTGCAAGGCATAGGCCACGGGGACGCTGGAGCCCGAACCACGGCCAAACGAAGGCCACCGGGTCGTCGTTGGTCTTCAACCAGCTCCAAAGAAGCGCCGAGCAGCAGTTCTCTCGTACGTCGTAGGTACAGTAGCAGCTGGCAGTCCGAGTCACTTTCCTTGGTGCATGGCATGCGTAGGTGAGCAGGGAAAGCTCGTGCGTCACCACTGTCGCAGTGGGCATAAGCTGCGCATGGCGCCATCTGCGCAAGGGCCATGACATGTTGGTCCGTTTGGTGAGAATAAAAAAGCTGTTGCTCCGGAGTAGTCGTTGCTTATTGAAATTTATGGCCTGAAGAAGGAATGAAAAACGATAAGAATTAGCCTTGAAACTTTTCTTATGCTACAGAGCTTACTCAAAGTTTTCAGTGGCACCTCCACCATTGTCACCAATCACTGACCTTAAGTACACTAAACGAGGCATTAGGAAGGAAAGACGGGCTAGTTGATTTTGCAGCATACTGAAGCTTTAGCACACACTGAAGCACACAATAGAGGACACAGACAAAAGGAACACAAGGACTGCGCTTTTAGTCTGCGCTGGTCCTCACAAGTGTTCCTTTCATCTGTGTCCTCGTGTGTGCGCGCTAAAGCTTCAGTATGCAGGCAGTAGGTTCGGGAGGTGCGGGGGGAAGGGGGGGTTACAGAGCTGAGAAGATGCATTTTTGAGCAAACGCTTTACCAAATCCCAACAACATGACAAGGTACAGAGCCCACAAGAGAAAACTATTTCACGACCAATGTTCACCGAAAAGAGGTGTAGATTACAATAATGAGAAAAACTTGAAGGCACAAGGCATAGTGTTGTAGAAAACATAAAATTTTCACTATACGACGGCTAAACAACGAAGGAAGTGCAAGAAAATGAAAATGTACAAATAAAGTTATTTAACAAAGAGCTTACCTAAATACTCTTTTAATTTACGAATATCAAGGCGCAAAGTGTTAAATTTCTTTGTGTGATGCACTGTTTTGGTGTTATAGTGACCTTGACATGGCTTCGCATAGTAAAGTTAGGATGCCGCACACAAATTGGAGCAAATTAAAGTGGAATCTGCTGCAAATCGACATAAAGTCCTGGCGTTTTTCCGTGCACTGATTTTGGTTCCAGAAACTTCCTTTGTCATTAGCAATTAAGGAGCACCGGTAAATGTTTGAAGGCGAGATATCTTGCGGGATTGCGTGGGCACACAGATTCAACTGAAGAAGGCCGGAATTCTTGCTCTTTAAAAGGCGTATGCACTCAAGCATGTACCAATGGGCGCGCTATGCAGAGTGGCGTCCCGAGTCTGACTGGAAGTAACACCGCCTTCGAAGAACACTGTGGAGTGTATGAGCGGGACAATTTCGTTAGTCGAGGAGAGTATCGGTTGCCGCGCATCGGTTACCTGGTCGGGGCCTCTCATGACTTTTCAAGGGCGACTACAAAAAATATCAGCGCTCAATATAGCCAGAAACGTATTTCGAGTCAATGTAAAAGTGCTTGTAGTGTTATATAGCATGCAATGTTTCACAACAGCATGAAATATGCACCATCCATCTATAGCGGCTGTTTTTATTTTAAACAACCACCTTCACTTCAAGTGTGCGTTGACCGCCATATTTCTTGCGAGCACGCTGTCTATAGCAGACTTTTTCGACGAAAAAAAAAAGAATCACCTTCTTTGCGGGGTCGCACAAGATGGCCGTCGTTGCCTCGGCAGTGAATTTTCGGGCACGTATACATTTACAAAAGCCTCGAAAAAATTTTGGTAGGTACCAAGGAACCTTTGTTGAAAAGAGTTGTGAACGTGGTGCTCATGAACACGTGGTTTGGTGCGCTCACGTAGCTAGTTGTGTTTACGTGAAAACCCGCTCTGGAATGCACCACCCGGCCTCGTGCTGTCTGAAGCTGGAACTACCACTGGGTCCTAGGAAAGCGCTCGAGTAAACGAGTTTCTAGTCATTGTATTGCATGGTTAGCTATTTATTGCAAAAGGAAACAAGATGTAATTTTTTGTGGGTAAGTACAGGATTAAAGCTTCAAGAATGTAGAACCTGAATGTCTAATGACACGGAATGTACAACGAGAAGGAATGTCCCACCCAGACGGAATGTCGAACGACACTGAATATCAAACCGAGACCGAATGTTTAAGCAACAAGGAATTTCCAGCGAGAGTTGATGAACAGCGAATCTAAATGTTCTGCCGAGACGAAGTATTCAACCGAGACGGAATATCAAGCGAGTCTCAAAGTCTAACCGAGACAGCATGCCGAAACGACTCTCATTGTGCAGAGAGCAAGAATGTCCAACCGAGATGGGACATCCACCTGAGATAGAATGTCCAACCATGAGAAAATATCCAATGTTGAAGAGAAGAATTAAAATTCGTGAAACAACTGATTCATTGGGTTAAGATAGCCTACTGCGAGATCACATTTTTAAAGACGATTATTCTTTCGAGGAGACCTTCGATGCTAAAATTTTGGTCTGTCTGTCTGTTCGTCTGTCTGTACATTTGTCTGTTTGTCCACCCTTAACGGTTTTGGGTACCCTAAACGGCACCACACGATACCCCAAATGGCCGACTCCATTAGCAGTGCCCACCAATATTGCTCAAGATTCAAGCGCGAGACAGACGTGCGATTTTCTCTACAATTCGGCGTGCGGTGCGGCGATGCGACTGCCGGAGTGGTGACGTTTCGCGACGTTTCGTGACGTATCATCGCGTCGCACCGCCAAATAGCCGGTGCGGCGAGTATCAAACCGGCCAGATATTTTCGTCGCAGCATCGCACCACCGCATGGCAGCAGCCAATCACAGCACGAGCATACAAGTGGCGTCACGATGCCAGTGGCACCATCTCCCTGTCGCCGCTGCCATCACCCGTAGTCCAAGGCTCCAGGCGAGTCAATGGAGCGGTGCGAGCGTGGATTTGCTGACATCACCGACTGCGGCGGCGTGACAAACATCGAGTACATTTCCCTGTTGACTTAATATTATTCTGGATTGAATAAAGTGATGCTTGAAGTGTGCCTTTTCTGCACGACAACGCCCGTTTTGAAACCGCTAGAGATATCGGAAATCGTGAGCAGCGATGCAAGGTCATTTCGCAGATAAACACAGCTACCGGCGTCTCTGCGCTGGCTGGCTTCGCTTCCATCTTTGCTCTTCACATTGATGGCATCGATAAAGTAATAATGTATGCTAACGCATTACATACGAGCGCACTGTTTGATAGTGTTGTCAAAAACAAGTGCTCGATGACGAGCTCGCGTGTGAATGGCGTAGGTGACGGCCGGCACCCGCCATGTCGGAGTCGCGATGTCGGAGCCAACCTGTCGGAGTCGTGAATAATCAGCTGTTGCCGTTGTTACGACGTGCTTGTCTTTCACGAATGCGTTTTATTCATAATTTTTATAGAACGAAGCGTGGCAGTGCAATGTTGTTTGTTTTGAGCCTCATTACGAGGATACCAAGTCGTTCGACCCTGCATGCCGAGGCGCCGCGTGGGGGCGGAGCCTGCCGCTGATAGCTCCTTTGCCCTCGTGTGTCCCGAAACGTCGCATGCGGCACGCCGCATTGCACGGGAAATCGCACGTCTGTCTCGCGCTTCAGTGTCCATACTTCTGCGATTGTCAATTAAAAAGCAATTATTGCGGATATCTGAAGCACCATAACAACACGCATATATTCTGTATGTCTGTCTTTTACAAGAAAAGGCATACATAAGTAATTCTAGAGACCATAGCGTTTATCACGCTGCGCTGACCATGCAACGCTTGCAAGAAGAGGCGAGTGTTTCCAACGGTTTTCCAAGACGACATGGTGGTGGCACCTACCCGTCGCCTTGCGTTATACTCGTTATGACCTCCGAGACGGGCGCGCACGCTCGTCTCGGAGCTGCGTGCTTTATTTTTTAATATAACTGACAGAAAACGCTGTCTCAAGTGTGACGTGACTTAATGTGCTTGTTCACCTCCACTGCACGCTCGAGGCACTCTAACGCAGCGCCATCAGAATACCATTTACAGATTTTCTTGCGCAAAACACCAAATAAACGTTCTGTTCACTCTCTTTAGACGCAAGACTGTCGTCTTTCGTCGACATTTGCAGTTTAACATGCATGCAGATACGGGGCCAATTGTTTGCGTATCATAATATTGACCGTCTGCGGTGTCATGGAAGTTTTGTTTTCTTATTTATTCACATGACTGCTTTTACCACAATTTTACCTTTTTCAGTTTCTTATATTTTTACTATTTTAATGGCTGTTGAAAATCTTACGATATTTCTCACGGCTGTTGAAAATGTTTTTTTCATTCTTTTATTTCCTTTATTTAAGCGCCTTGCTGTTGCTCTTATTTCTTTCAGAAACCGACAACTCTTTAAAAAATTACGAGAGAATGCTCTCACTGATTTGCGTGGTATTGATGAGCATTCCGAGTTCATGGAGAGTGGTCTCTAGCCCCCCTGTAGCCAATGCGGCAAGTATGAAACATTCCTTAAGGCAGAAATCATCGTGATGTTCTGTTCTTTACATGGGTCGCATCACACCGGTAAAGTCTGAGATGCCACCAAAAGTACCACATCCGCGGGGGTCGAATCTCTTGCTTTGGAAGTACCAAACAATATTTGTCCGAGGATAATGGTCTGTATAAAACTATGTCAGGTGCGTTAGGAATACTCACGATATCAGTTATGCACAACAGAAATGCAGTAGCTAAACTAGACCCCTCAAGTAACTGATACGTTACAAGGCCACCTTGAAGTTGTTAGTATAAACGGAAACAATTACGGAGGTAACTTTCCGGTTTAAATCAAGCGCACAGCCAAACAACTTTCTTGACACTTCCCAAACTGAGGGTTCGGTGATTGCGCACTTGCATAAGCTTGGGAACGAAGACAATGATGACATTTAAGGAATGTTTGCATGTTTTACGCTTTCAGATAGCAGGCTTGAGAGATGTCTTTTCAGCACTAAAGAGATGTTGCTCAAACTCAGAGCAGAGATAAGAGCACGCGCTATACACTTGAACTGCTGATTTTTCACTTCCATAAACCGTGTTTGACAAAGAAGAGGTGTAAGAAGGCGAGGTGCACCACAAAAAACAACACTTACACGTGCATACAGCTGGTGCTAATTTCATAATTGACACGTGCCTGTCGGGCGCAACGAAGTTGGATGATGTCTTGGGATCACATGTCAGCCATGGTGGCCACTACATTTGGATGGAGGTGAAATGCTGATTTCGGCGCACGTTGAAGAAGCCCAGCTAATCTTAAATTTCCGGAATCTTTCACCACGACGTCAATCATAATCATATCATAGTTTCGCGAGGTAAAAACCCACACAGTTCTTATCAGTTAGTAAATACGTACGACCTACAAGACCGAGAAGGATAGAACAGAACGCAAACAATAATGGATCTTTAAATACTTACGAATTCCTGACTCTTCGGTGCGAATTACGGTTACCCATGGAAGTGGTAGATTTCAAGGAAGATTCCGCAAACAGGGGAAAAAAGTTCTGGAAATGACGCCTCACTTTTTTTACATAGTGAAGACACATTATCCACGGGCTACATTAAAACGGTAGTGTCAGGAATACACAGCTCCATGCAACGTCTGTATTTCTCCGAGTTTATGATTGCTGATCTCGCTTTTCTCTAAAACTTCGCCGGGTTTAGGTTTGCGGGGACAAGTGTAAGTTTTGCGATGTTTCCCTGCGGACCCTACTTGCCCCTTTATCTTCTGTATAGCATTCAAAGCCAGGCGACAACAGTTCGGAACGGACCCTACACGCTTTGTACGAACGCAGCCTGCTGCGGCATGCATGGCTTTTGGCTAGCCGCGGTTGGCTCGGTAAGCAGCCCGGGTTTATTCACCTGTGCTTTAACCGAGACGAGCTCGGTGAACACGGCGGAAGCCTTCGCGGCAGCAATCACCACCAAAGCTAATGAAGCTATGGGGCAGCGATGCTATATCCTCACGGACTCTCAATAGCAAGCCGTTACTTCTCGAAGGTCCGTGTACCAGCGGGTGCTGGTCCCCCCAGTCTTTGGTGCAACACCAGACCAGGAACATTACGTCACATGATACCCTGAACACATAACAGAAACGGGTGACGACAGAACGCAGAGTGCAGCTTGAGCTATTACTCACCGAGTGACTGACCTTCGCCCAGATGTCCGTCTGGTACACCCCAGGCTCTCGACACTTCTCAGGATATCTTCGAACGCCAGTGTCTACAACGACAGCGATACTGGCTTGCTTCTTCTTTGCCTTCTTTTCGTTTGCTCACTTACTTGCTTTTCCCCGACCCACTCTCGGCTAGCTGTAGAAGAAGAAGAAGAAGAGCCCTGATACTGTGGCACTCATGCGAAAATTACTTTCAGGATGTCGGACTCTAATTGTGACATAATAGGCTTAGATTTGTACCTTCCAGGATACCACCTTTTTTTTAATTATAAATTGTTGTTTCCTCACTGGTGTACAAAGTAAGAGACACCGTAGCAGCGCTTTATTTGGCAGCCTGTCAAAAGAAAAGGTGACATTAATTCTCATCATTTGTCTTGGGGGAGAAAGACAGACCTGTGTGGTAGACGGCTGTGGGAGCGGAAAATTGACCAAAATCGCTCGTGTATAAATAAAGGACACGAATCATTTGCTCGATGTCAGACTCAATCAGTGTTAGATTTGACGTGTTGTACCAGTGTGATTAATATTTTTTCATGGCCCGTTGTTGACTCTGCAAGTAACGGCGACCACCTTCCGGTAGTTTCTGACATTGTATGTCCAATGACAACTTTAGGGCAGCAACTTCGAGTATATGCGCAACCATGAGAAAATGAGAAATTTCGAATCTGTCTGCGTTCGGCCATTGCAAAACTTCAGAATGGCAATGGTCAAGAAATTGCATCTAATACCGGCTCCATACTAGAGGAATGTCGGAAAAATTCGAACTTCGTTATTCCATTGAGTAAATGGCCATCCTCTCGTTGGTGGACTGATGAACGGTACGCGTGATTACAGAAGACGGAAAACCGCCTGGAAGAAGCTTCTGCATAATCAATGCCCAACAAATTGGAAAGACTATCAGCTTTTGCCGGCGTATTTAAGCGCACTGTTAAACGTGCGAAAGAAGAATGTGACACTCCACATTTCGATTATCTTTCCAAATCAAACAATAAGTGTGCTCCGTTTGCGTATCTGCGGTGAAGGAAGGTACTGTTAACACCTCTAACTTTTGAATCATGTATTTTGATGCCGCAAGAGATGCCAACTCTCTGGAAGAGATAGCTAAAGGTTTAGAACGTCGCTTTAAGACAGATCTCTCGACCAATCGCAAGATGCAGGTATCTATGCATAAGTTTACAGAAATTTCCATATCTGAATTGACTGAAACTGCACTTTATTTACCAATGACTGCTCCTGGAGCGGATGGAATTACACATTCTATGTTAAAAGTTTTACTTCAAGAATCACCTAATGTTCTTTTAGATAGTGTGAACTATTTGTTGAAAAGCTCATGGATACCGAAAGAATGGAAACTAGCTAAAATTATACTGTTGCTGAAGAAACAAGACGGCAGGTACATATTGGTCAACATAAGGTCAATTGCCTTGACATCAAATCTGGTGAAACGGATTGAGAGAACTATCTGTACTCGACTCAATAGATTTATTGACAAACAGTCAATTCTAAGCCCCTGTCAAATCGAGTTGAGGGCTGGGTGTTCCATATGGAATGCTGATGTTGATTTAGAATGTCGTTTACAGTTAGCTAGACGGGACAACAAATCTGCAGCTTTAGTTAATTTGGATATCTCTAAAGCATACGATACTGTAGATCATGGTATTCTGATAAATCGGTTGGAATCTCTCAGTTTTTCGGCATACATAGTAACGTGGATTCACAAATTCCTCTTGGACAGGAAGTTCTATTGCTCCAAAGGTGGCTTTTCGACGACTATGTACCCACAAATGAGAGGAGTACCACAAGGCTCAGTGCTGTCCGCAGTGTTATTTAATGTGCTAATGAGCACCATTCCACGTAACCAGGACATAACAACTTATGTTTATGCAGACGATATCGCCTACTTTGTCACTGCAGACCCCATTCAGACGTTATACGACCGCTTGCAGTTTTATCTTAAGACCCCGGAGAACTGACTTGAGGACAATCACGCCTGACTAAATCCGAGTAAATGTGCCTCTCTTTTCTTCCCCTTAAAATCTTTTCTTCCCCTTCTTATCATTCTGAGGGCATACCACAGGTGAAATCTATTAAATATGTTGGGGCAATTTATAATGCATTTCTAAACTGGCACCAACACATTGAATACATAGCTGGAAAGGGTGCACGAGCCGTCGGCATGTTACGTGGGATAAGCAACTACCGAATAGGCATGGGAAGAGATACACCAGTAATGGTATATCGAATGTATGTTCATCCTATTCTGGAATTTGGATGCGTGCTTTTCTCTGGTGTTCCAGCCTACAAAATCCGGCCTCTCATTCTTTTAGAAAGAGAATTACTACGCCTATGCCTTGGCCTCCCTAAAACAGTTCCTAACGGCGTTTCATGCACATATAGAATCCAGAGTTCCTTCTTTTTCGTGCATGTTTTGTATCTTAACCGTTCATACGTTTTTAGGAATTCATGAGTCACCACTGCAGCAGTCGCAGACAGGATTCATATCCTTTCAGGATACTTTTGGGTGTTAGATGGCCTCGGCTTCACACCCCCCAAATTATATCTGTACACGTTTACTGGACCCGCTGAATGTACGTATCGGCTAGATAAGGCCGGCAAGCGATAATTCCTCCCATGTGGATATTCGATTTAGCGACATTTTCCCTAATAATGCAAAGTTGCTCCCCCATCACACTCTAGATTGTTTATTGCAAAAACATATGCAGAGCATCAAAACAAGAGTTATTATTGCTACTGATGCATCACGGAGTGACCAAACGTCAGCTGTCGGTATATTCAGCCCGAAATTGGATAGGTCCTATTTCCTCCATCTAGCTGATTTCATACCCGTTTTTGTGGCTGAGTTTCTGGCAGTGGTACTCGCCTTATGAAAGTTAAACGCGGAAATTTCATTCACTGGTATAATTAGAGATTGTCTGTCACTTTGCGCTGCAATTTCTGTTGGTGCTGAATCGCACATAATAAAGGCGTTTCGTGCATTATTACTCCCCCACCCCCCATTTGGAGCCTCTATAGAGAAACAGCCTCTATAGAGAAGCCTTTGGAGCCTCTATTTTTGGGTTTGCCAGCGCGAAAGTTTGCAAGGCAGTGCGGAATTATCTGAATGAAACGAAAAGACTAACAAACTAATATTATTCTTCAGTGTCGGCACATGCATAACTTCTCCCTTCTTTCTTTTTTAAAGCTGGGTTTTGATCTAAGTTACTAAAACAAATACTTTATACTAAGTACAGATCGGTGATAATGAAAATGTCATTCTAAAATTTGTAAGTTCCTTTACTTTAAAATCGAATAATACTTTATAAGACAACTTAATTATTGGCCGATCGCCCACATTGGGTATGAGCCACAAGTGAATGGCAACAAGAACGAGAACAAGTGTAAGAGTGGCGCCACCAGCGGGTTTCAGATTTCGATGAGAGTTCCTGGCAGACAAAGTGTTCGTGGTCTAATGCATAAATAGGTAACTTCCGATTTAGAACTTTCAAAAATTTTAAAGGTGATGCTAATGTAAGTTATTAACTTGGGATTGTTTTGCCGTTTAAAAGAACTTGGCTCGTACCCACATAGGGGAGTTTCGTTGTATGAAACTCTATGGTGCCATATAAAGGAAATTGAAATGTTATGCCACATTAAAAAAAAGAAATCACAAAAGGACGAGAAGTGACAGTGCTCAGGGTATGGTGTGAGCTTCCTCTTTTTCTTGGTAAGTCACAGAAAGTTGCCTCATGAGGCCGCCATTTTCTTGCCCGTAGCGCCCTGGGAAACCCCTAAAGGGCGGTAAGCCTGACTGGCGAGATCGACGGCTGGCGCTCCAGACGACGCCTCTCACCTCACTATAAAGCGGAAAACGAGCAAAGCAACTTTATGTCAGCCTATACTATTCCTATAAAGCTGTCGCAAGTACGGGGAAGTAGCAGAGACCGAGTGCCTTCGCTAAGACTGAGCGCCATCAGCGCAACCCACCAGCAATCGTTAGCGTAATGAAGCGATACTCAATTGGTTAGAGAAATATTACAATTACTACAGCCAACTGCCGAGCTAGCGTTCTTTAGGAGCTCCAAGCAAAATAGTTCAGCTAGCATGGAAATGGCGGAAAGTTACACTAATTTGCTCGAGCTTAGTTTCTTTGGGATCGCATGATGTTGATGAGAAGCTGGCGTTACGGTACACATTCCTCTAAAAAAATAACGCAAGCTAGTTCATTTTTCTGTCCCGATTTCGGAACGAGTTTCCGTTACAAGTTTTTTGAATGCGAAAGGAACTCGTTACAGTTACATTACGAAAGTTGGAACATGTCATTTCATTAGCTTTATATTGACTTTTCAAACCGAATATACTGTCGAATAACCCTGAGGCGAAATAAAGCAAATACTTGAAAGCTCACATCTAGCTACATATATTATATGGATTATGAATAAAAGGATATTTTATACGGAGCACATGGAGCCCCATAGTTCTCCATGAAGAAAGTGACAGAATACCGATTAAGAAGGGTGTAAGATAAGGGAATGCAATCTCCGCAATTTTACTTACCGCGTGCTTACAGGAGGTTTCAAGGGGTCTGGAATGGGAAGAGTAACAGATATGAGTTAAGGGAACGTGCCTTACTACCCTGCGCCTCGCTGATGACATTGCGTTCCTGTTGCTGAGTAACTCAGGGGACGGGTTGCAATGCATGATTACTGAATTAGACAAGAGAGCAGAGAGGCGGGTGTTGAAATTAATCTGGAGAAAACGAAAATAACGTACAACAACCCTGAAAGAAAACAGTGGTTTGCGATAAGTGGAGAGACGCTGGAAGTATTAAGAGAATGCGTCTACTCAGTAAGACAAGTAGTAAGTACGCACCCAACCATGAGAGTGAAATAACTAGAAGAATAAGGACGGGGTGGATCACATTACGCAAGCATTCTCGAATCACGAATGGTAATCTACCAGTAACTCTCAAGAAGAAGTTATATGCCAGCTGCATCTTGCCAGTGCTCATTTACGGAGCAGAAACCTGGAGGCTTACAAAGAGGGTTCAGCTTAAATAGAGGACGACACGGCGAGCAACGGAAAGGAAAATGATAGGTGTAACCTTAAGAGACAAGAAGAGAGCAAAGTTGGTTTGGAAACAAATGGGTGTTAAGTAGATCATAGTCGAAATCGGGAAGAAGAAATGGTAATGGGCAGGGCACGTAGCGCGAAGGCAAGATAACCGCAGGTCGTTAAGGATCACCGACTGGATTCTGAGACAAGGCAAGCGGGTGAAGGGGAGACATAAAGTTAGGTAGACAGATGAGGTTAGGAAGTTTTGCGGGTATAAAATGGCACAATCATCCCCTTCATTTTCATTTGTGCAGTAATTTTGCAAGTAATGAATTTTGTTCCTCAACACATCAAAAAAATGTTGGTCAATTTGAAAATATAACGTGAAAATCCCACTCTCAATTTCGCTCAAAATTATTTAACTTGTTTTCAAAAAACTGCAATATTATATTCTAAAAAAACATGTTGCATTATTTTGATCAGAACAAACTTGAAAATCTTTAAACATTGTGCTTTGAGGGCATGTTCGTTACCGCGTAAATGGCATCTCTTCACCGCGAAAATGCAATTACACGCTTTTTTTGCTTCTCTGATTTCGCCAAACAACAGTAATCGGGTATTTTTCGCGAGTAAAGTAAAAAAGGGAAGTTTATTGTACACCTAACTTGTACGTACACAAACGAAACACCTAAAACAAGTAAAGACAGTGTATACAACTTACAAATGAGCACCAAAATCTAATTGATCACTGGGTATCCAAATGTTACAAGTCAAAGGAAAATTAAAATGAATCAAGTTAATCACATTTTACAGAATAACACTTATGCATGCGCACTAGAGTGGGCACATGGCTAGTACGGGACAACTGGAAACCTCAGCTGCCCCTCTCTTACTTTGAAGAAACGTGTATGCTATTGTCGAAGGAACGCCTCTTCGCCTTGCGTTTCCAGCTGCTGATCTAGGTAATTCAACACAATGAGTCAAATTTTCTGTAGTGCGGGATAGGCGCCTCTATGCGACTTGTGCCGTACTTCCGCTAAATAGCGTCGCCGCCACAGTACGTACAAAGTTACTATAAAAACCAGTCTTGCAAACAGCCCACGTTCTGTTCCCATGCGCGCCGTGCGGAAGCCAAAGAGGCGTTGTACCATGTGCCAGACGCCCCTCGCCACCGAGCACTGAAACAGAGCATGTTGGGCCGTCTCTCTCTTGCCACAGTTTGGGCAGCGGTCATTTAGAAAGTAAAGACTCCCTAATGTGCTAACCGGTCACGCGTAGGCAATGTCCTACATCTTCTCAACCAGTCAAATTCGTGCACCTGGTTATAGGTACGCGATTGCAACGCTATCGTTTCCATTTCTTTCGTGCAGGATGCTGTTTCTTCCTCTTTGCGCAGCGTGCTACTTGTCACCATTTCGCTTATTTCCAGCGATGAAACATCTTCAAGACAGCATGAACTTATTTATTCCAATGTTCGTTTCAAGCCACTAGCATCTCTGTAAAACTTAAGCGGAATTTCTGCTCGTGGTCCGATGTACGGATTGGCCGTGAAAGTACCTTTTAGTGTACTGCTCCAGTGCATCAAGAGCCTGTACCCGGGATACGAAGGTATGTGACTGGTGCAAACATGACATTCATTAGATGCGTGTCATGTAACAACATGACTACATGCCAAGCTCATGATGCGCTGGCAGCCGTTTCGCTAGCGTTACTTACACCAAATTTGGTATTACTGGACGTTAATGGATGACGAAGGTATGATACCAGTGCAAACATGATAAACATGAGAGGCGCGTCATGTAACAACAAGACTACATGCTACACCCATGATCCGCTCGTGGTAATTTCGCTAGCTTCACATGTACTAAACATGGTATTACGCGACGAGAACAGACGACAGGTAAATAACACAAACGTGATAATTACGACATTCGTGTCATATATAACATGACTACATGCCACATTCATGATGCGCTCGCGGCCTATTTGCCAGCTTCACACAAGCCAAATTTGGTATTACGTGACGTCAATGGATGACGAAGGTATGTGACTGGTGCATACATGATAATCAGAAGATGTGCGTCATGTGAGAACATGACTGAATACCACAGTCAAGGTGCCCATACATTTCGACGTGACGTGGTGCGCGTGCTCATCGACGTTCATTTCGACGCTCACGCCGGAGTTGCGACGCTAGGCGCCCGTCTTGCCATATACTCGCAGGCGCGCGCCGCGCTGCGTTGCTTTGGCGCATGCACGTTTCAGCGCGTCCGGTGTCCCTCCGTCAAGAAAAGAGTAAAACGAAGTGTTGTGTGGGTAACGTATTGGCGCGAAATTCAGAATGCCGCATTTCGCACCGGTTGCTATCGGGCCGCGCCGACGGACGCTGGTAGCGCCGGTCACGCCGGGCGTCAGACTATAGAGTGCGCACGTTTCGCTAACACAGCATCGCTGTGCCCAGGGCGCGCGCGCGTCGGCGCTACATCAGAGTATATTGGGCCATTCATGATGCGCACGTGGCCGTTTTGCTAGGTCCATATATACGAAATATGGTGTTAAGTGACGCCAATGAATGACGAAAGTATATGACTGATGCAAACATGATAAACCTGACACGCATGTCATGTAAGAACATGAAAACATACCACGCTCATAGCGTGCTTGCGGCCGTTTCACTAGCTCCACATATACTGAGTTTGGCATGATGTGAACAGATGCCGAAGGTAAACGAAAATCCAAACAATGTGATCATGACACGGATGTCATAAACGGCATCGTTTATCTCCACCTCGTAACGTTGCGCTGATTTTAAAATGACATATCGACATTTCTTATTCGTGCTTCGCATATTATCGACTCCCACTGTACGTGGGATCTGCCAATTTTTTCCGTGACGTGAATGATCCGTTTTTGTGTACAGTCTGTCAACTACGATTGGGCAGTGCCTTACCAGAACATGTTGCCACTACTGATAGCCAGCCCGTGACGCGGCTATCTAAAAAAAGTGGTAGAAAGTGTGCGTTTTATAATGATAGCAATTATATGGAAACTCTCGGCTGGATTTTGCCGCCGGCGTCGGCGTCCCGCATACGTATCTATATGTGGAAAAACACAGGAAAAAAAAAACACTCCAGCGCGCGGAATCGAATGATAGACCTCTGCGTCATGAAAGTGACGCGTTAACCACTGAGACACCATGGAGAACGTTTTCCACTGTTTAAACGGCAAGCTATTTATATCTACCACTTACCGCTCATGTGTTTTCGGCATTACCAGAAAGATGGCGCAATGAGCGCGCGTCGCCACATCGCGCAGCAGCACCCGCTCTAATCTCCTACGCGTAGTTTGCCCGGCTTAGAGAAGGGGAGCTACGCTCCTCGCGCGCCCTTATCTCGCGGTGGCGAGGAGTCAAAGATCGCACGCCTTGGATGGCCGCGCGCTTTACGTGAAACGATTCTGCTGTAGTTACCGGGCGCACAAAGGTCACTGCAATCATTGCAGTCTCCGTTCGCGCAAACCGTGCGTAACAAATGAGACGCTTATTCGCGTGCATCCGTAGCTGTGAGTATGTTTCGTGCGTAATTTGTGCGCAAGAAACGCGTGACACGTTTCGATCTGCCTTTCATTCTGCGCATGACCTTTCAAATTGTTGCTATCACATTCATTGCTTCGCCTTAGCCGCAAAGCTGTGACTTTTCTGTATCTGTTCGTTTTTCATTCAACTATCTAGCAAGCCTGAGAAAAAAAAAGTACAGAGATTTATGTGGTATGATTTTGCCAGTACCAATGTACAGGGTCAACAGGACAGAATGTGCTAAAACGGGTGAAAAACATGCAGGTACCTGCAGGAGTGAAAACATTTTTTCTATGTTACACACAGGAACACTATCGGTTAAGACATTCACAGAGGAACGGGTTGTTGCGTCTCGCTGCCAGTGACGCGTTCGAAACGGGCGTACTGTCGCCACAACTCGGTTCCGCGAATGCGGCGACTGTTACTAGAAGTGTGGTAGCTTGGGCTAGTTGGTATGGCGACGATAGTTCTGGCGCGAGAACAAAATGACGGCACAGAGACAAGAAGGACACGAAGGACACGAGCGCTAACTTCCAACTGAGTTTATTAAGCAGTGCGCGAAAACATACACAGGAGACAGTAACCATGTGACAAAAACCATATGGCACAAAGAGCAGAACATGAGTAAGAGAAAAACAAAAACAAAAAACAAAAGCACAGAAAAAAGGCAAAGAAAAATCTATAAGGAAACGAAACAGAAAAGTAAAGATAATATAACTACTTGCGCGTACCGAAACCTTCGAGGAACCTTAGTCCCTTGATGATATAGCGCGAGAACAAAACCACGACACAGAGACAAGAAGGACACGAAAGGCACGAGCGCTATAACTAAAACCGATAGGTGTGTTCGAAGATTGTTTAAAGCATCTTGTGTTGACACATGAAATGCCCGAGAATGACAAGTGACGCTTTTTGGATTTAAGAGTTTTTTAGCTCACAGCACATCTGTTGGTGTTATGAACCACGTGCGCAGAAACCTCTACTTCCTTTTTCTTCCGCTCACAGCAAGTTAGTTAAAGGCCCACTCACCAGGCCCCATACCGAATTTCAGTCGGAAAGTGGAAGTTGTTGGGTGTTCGAGGAGGAGCAACATCAATCCAAATGGAAACGATGGCAAGGTTTCCTGTTTATTGTATATAGCAAGTTTCCTGTTTATTGTATATTTTGAGTGTGCAATGATTGCCCTAAACACTCTCTAAGCCAATCAACAAGAAAAGAAAAAAAACGCCCCACTAGCTCAGTCGGTAGAGCATGAGACTCTTAATCTCATGGTCGTGGATTCGAGCGCCCACGTTAGGCGCTGTTTTTCTTTTTCTGTTTATCGTCTTATTTGCGGACAGTCGAGATGATATACAGCAGCTGGCGAATATATGCGGAAGGGAAGGTGAAGCTCTTGGACTAGGATTCAGTGTAACGAAGTGTGGTTTGATGGTATTCAATGATCCCTGTGATCAGACGGTGTCCATACAAGGCCAAGAAATACCGAGGGTAAGTGAATACAAGTACCTTGGAGTATGGGTAAATGAGAGTGATAGATACATGGAGGTACAGGAAAAAGCCTCGGCAGCAAAAGGAAAGAGGAATGCGGCAATAATGAAGCACAGAGCGTTGTGGGGATACAATAGGTATGAGGTGCTTCGAGGTCTGTGGAAGGGTGTAATGGTTCCAGGGCTTACTTTTGGGAACTCAGTGGTGTGCATGAGGGCAGAGGTGCAATCGGGAATGGATGTAAATCAAAGGACTGTGGGACGCCTCGCGTTGGGTGCTCACGGGAAGACGACAAACGAGGCTGTAAAGGGCGATATGGGGTGGGCAGGTTTTGAGGCGAGGGAAGCGCAGAGCAAAATAAGGTTCGAAGAAAGGCTAAGAAATATGAAGGAGAGTAGATGGGCAGAGAAGGTGTTCCGTTATTTGTATAGGAAGAGCGTGGACACACAGTGGAGAAAAAGAACTAGAAGACTCACTAGTAAATATACGGCTGGTATTGTGAGCCATATGTCAACAAAGAGCGTTAAGGGAAAAGTCAGGGAGGCGGAGAGGATTTACTGGATGGCAGCTATGGAGAAAAAACCGGCTTTGAGTAACTACCGAAAGGGCAAAAATGAAATAAGGAGGGAGGCATTTTACGATAATTCAAGGGGAAGCGCTTTACTGTTTGAAGCGAGATCGGGTTGCCTTAGAACGCGTAGTTATAAAGCAAGATTCAGTAAAGAAGAAGAACAATGCACATGCTGCGGGAAAGATAAGGAAACGGCGGAACATGTTCTGATTGAATGTGGAGATATCCACCCAGGTGTACGTTTGGGCACGAACCTACAGGAAGCCTTGGGTTTTAGGGACAACAATGGAAAGCTGAACACACCCGCGATTGAAATAAGTAAAAGACGGTTAGAGTATTGGTGGCAGAAAATTAGAGAGAAAGGACAAAAATAAATATTGGAAAAATAAAATATGGACAGTGTGCCGTAAATGGCAGAGAACTTAAGCTGAAAATTTACCTTTTTTCCATTAAGATAGAATTTATCGAAGTAGAGGCATTAGGCCAACATAAAAAAAAAAGGAAAAAAGTTTTTTTTTTTTTGTCGAGCCTGGTGGCATACTTGTCACCACCCCGTTATAAAGGGGACGCTCATAGCATCCATCCATCCATGTTAGAGTGTTTCCATGTACCATCGCGCGTCAAAGTCTACACCTGCTTCTTTCCAGCCGCCCTCGTTCTTTCTTTTGGTTGACCATGCTGATCTTGTACGCACGAGATGTGCACTGAGGCAATATCTGCGTTCCCGGCTAGCTCAGTCGGTAGAGCATGAGACTCTTAATCTCAGGGTCGTGAATTCAAGCCCCACGTTGGGCACTGTTTTTATTTTTATTTTAGAGTGTTTCCATGTACCATCGCGCGTCAAAGTCTACACCTGCTTCTTTCCAGCCGCCCTCGTTCTTTCTTTTGGTTAACCATGCTGATCTTGTACGCACGAGATGTGCACTGAGGCAATATCTGCGTTCCCGGCTAGCTCAGTCGGTAGAGCATGAGACTCTTAATCTCATGGTCGTGGATTCGAGCGCCCACGTTAGGCGCTGTTTTTGTTTTTCTGTTAGAGTGTTTCCATGTACCATCGCGCGTCAAAGTCTACACCTGCTTCTTTCCAGCCGCCCTCGTTCTTTCTTTTGGTTAACCATGCTGATCTTGTACGCACAAGATGTGCACTGAGGCAATATCTGCGTTCCCGGCTAGCTCAGTCGGTAGAGCATGAGACTCTTAATCTCATGGTCGTGGATTCGAGCGCCCACGTTAGGCGCTGTTTTTCTTTTTCTGTTAGAGTGTTTCCATGTACCATCGCGCGTCAAAGTCTACACCTGCTTCTTTCCAGCCGCCCTCGTTCTTTCTTTTGGTTGACCATGCTGATCTTGTACGCACGAGATGTGCACTGAGGCAATATCTGCGTTCCCGGCTAGCTCAGTCGGTAGAGCATGAGACTCTTAATCTCAGGGTCGTGAATTCAAGCCCCACGTTGGGCACTGTTTTTATTTTTATTTTAGAGTGTTTCCATGTACCATCGCGCGTCAAAGTCTACACCTGCTTCTTTCCAGCCGCCCTCGTTCTTTCTTTTGGTTAACCATGCTGATCTTGTACGCACGAGATGTGCACTGAGGCAATATCTGCGTTCCCGGCTAGCTCAGTCGGTAGAGCATGAGACTCTTAATCTCATGGTCGTGGATTCGAGCGCCCACGTTAGGCGCTGTTTTTGTTTTTCTGTTAGAGTGTTTCCATGTACCATCGCGCGTCAAAGTCTACACCTGCTTCTTTCCAGCCGCCCTCGTTCTTTCTTTTGGTTAACCACGCTGATCTTGTACGCACAAGATGTGCACTGAGGCAATATCTGCGTTCCCGGCTAGCTCAGTCGGTAGAGCATGAGACTCTTAATCTCATGGTCGTGGATTCGAGCGCCCACGTTAGGCGCTGTTTTTCTTTTTCTGTTAGAGTGTTTCCATGTACCATCGCGCGTCAAAGTCTACACCTGCTTCTTTCCAGCCGCCCTCGTTCTTTCTTTTGGTTGACCATGCTGATCTTGTACGCACGAGATGTGCACTGAGGCAATATCTGCGTTCCCGGCTAGCTCAGTCGGTAGAGCATGAGACTCTTAATCTCAGGGTCGTGAATTCAAGCCCCACGTTGGGCACTGTTTTTATTTTTATTTTAGAGTGTTTCCATGTACCATCGCGCGTCAAAGTCTACACCTGCTTCTTTCCAGCCGCCCTCGTTCTTTCTTTTGGTTAACCATGCTGATCTTGTACGCACGAGATGTGCACTGAGGCAATATCTGCGTTCCCGGCTAGCTCAGTCGGTAGAGCATGAGACTCTTAATCTCATGGTCGTGGATTCGAGCGCCCACGTTAGGCGCTGTTTTTCTTTTTCTGTTAGAGTGTTTCCATGTACCATCGCGCGTCAAAGTCTACATTTGCTTCTTTCCAGCCGCCCTCGTTCTTTCTTTTGGTTAACCATGCTGATCTTGTACGCACGAGATGTTGTGCACTGAGACAATATCTGCGTTCCCGGCTAGCTCAGTCTTTTTTTTCTTTATTACCTGCATTTGGCACCAATCACATAATACAAGCGATACTGGTAAAAAAGTATGAAATGTACAATGAAAGTATGAAATGTACAATATTTACATGATGACTTACCAGTCAACCAGGATGGTGCTGATTTTGTTACTATAAAACTCGCAAGGTCACCAGAGGCTCCAGTTGTGGAAGCCATACTGGTGGCTCCGGTGCCGCTTTATAAATCTCAAGGAACCAGTGAATGCTTTCTCTGAAATACACGCAAGCTCAGTCGGTAGAGCATGAGACTCTTAATCTCAGGGTCGTGGGTTCGAGCCCCAAGTTGGGCGCTGTTTTTATTTTTTTTTCGAGTGTTTCCATGTACCATCGCGCGTAAAAGTCTGCACCTGCTTCTTCCCAGCCACCCTCGTTCTTTCTTTTGGTTAACCATGCTGATCTTGTACGCACGAGATGTGCACTAAGGCAAATCCAGCGTTCCCGGCTAGCTCAGTCGGTAGAGCAGGAGACTCTTAATCTCGGGGTCGTGGGTTGGAGCCCCACTTCGGGCGCTGATTTTATTTTTCTTTTCGAGTATTTCTATGTGTCATTGCGCGTCGAAGTCTATATCTGCTTCTTCCCCGCTGTCACAGAACGAGCGCTAAAAAAGAGCGCGCCGCCAAATCTTTGCGACAACGGGCGGTGGAAACGCCGCGAGGTAAAAAGAAAAAAAAAAGAAAGCAAACATCCAAGGCTCCCGGGCGCGCGCTCTCCCCGCAGAAGCACGGCTTCGCAGACGAACCTCCTCACCCCACATCGGCGGCCCAGTAAGGCCGCGATCTTTCTAGAACGAAGGAAACGGGGTCAGACCGAGTGACTCATTCTCCGGAGAGGGCATTCCAACCGTCTCGCCCTCTTCCCAGCTTTCGCTGCGTATCGCGCCGACGAAAGGACGAGAAAATTCTCGAAGGCGGCGCGGAACGTATTTAATCGAGCAGCCGAGACGAGAAAGCAGGAGGTGACGGAAGTTAACGCCAGAGCGCGTAGGAATTCCGCCGTGGAGTCGGCGAAGGTTCTGCCCGTAGTGACAGAACAGGAGGAGACGGAAAGTTAGCGCCGGAGCGCGTAGAGATTCCGCTGTGTAGTCGGCAAAGGTTTTTGGTCCGGAGGGACGGCTCGAGCTACAGGCAAGAGCGTGGGTTTACCGCTATCGAGCGAAGACGCGGGCAACAGCTGCGTGTGTGAAGCCGACGGATTTCCGGCGAAGAAGTTTGAAGCTTGGAGAGTGGCCTATTGAAGACGGGAGTTTTCCTGGAAGAGAAACTCCGGCGAGGTTTCCTGGAAGAGAAACTTCAAGAGCTGCGGAACGACAACAACGCTGGACTTTGAGTGAGTGATTCTCGGAAGAGTATCATTCGGACTTTTGTTCCAAGGACTTTGGACTGAATAGGTTTTCTATCTCTTTAGTCCTTAAGTGTCTTGGTTGTTCAATGCATGCGACTGCATTATAGTGCGTATCGTTGTCTGTGTCCGTTGTTTTGAGTGTGGCCGATTGTGTTGTGTAGTACGTTGATTGATTGGTTTGATTGGTGACATATTGTATGCAACTATTGTGGAGTGTGCATTTCTGTGTTATGTTTTCGATCTGCCATTATTGAGAATATAATTTGTTTGTTTATCAACTCTCGGCTCTGACTTGTTCTTTGGGCCACAGCCGGCGTCCGCTGGCGCGCCAAAAAGGACCACTTCAAAATTGTCCACGCTTTCGTGGTGCGGTTCGGGGGGCCGATACTTCGGCTCTTGGAATTAGCCCGGCGATTGCCTCCCTAATAAACGGGACAGGTGTGACAATTAATCTGGCGTCCGCGACAGGACCTTTTGGTGCACAGTGTGTCCAAAGTAGTGAGAAAGAGCCTCGAGTTGTTGATAGTGCTATCGGAACGATTTTGTGTGTTGTTCATAGTTCTCGTTAACGAGTGCAGGGTAGTGCTCCGATAGACTGATTTAGGCAGATACTTTTTGCACGCGGCAAGGTTTTAGTTGCGAGACACGATGGATCTCGAAAAGTTAGTTGCTCTTGGTGAAAAGATGGGTCTTTCTGGCGCCGAACTACGGAAGTGGGTCACCCAGAAGGAAAAAGAAGAAAAAGAGAGAGCCAAAGAAGAAAAAGCAGCCGAGCTGGAAAAAGAGAGGTTGGCGGTCGAAAGAGCCAAAGCGGAAAAAGAAGCTGAGGTGGAGAGAGAGGTTGGCGGCAGAGAGGGCCAAGGAAGAAAAGGCAGCTGAGTTGGAGAGAGAAAGGCTGGCCGCTGAAAGGGCGAAAGAAGAAAGAGAAGCAAAGGAGAGACAGCTGAAGGAAGAAAGAGAAGCGAGGGAGCGACAGCAGAAAGAAGAAAGAGAGCAGCAATTGAAGTTGGAGCTGGAGAGAGAGAAGTTGGCAGCCGAAAGGGCGAGAGAAGAAAGAGAAGCGAGGGAGCGACAGCTGAAGGAAGAAAGAGAAGCGGAGATGGCTGAAAGGGAGCGGCAGCGGCAGCACGAGATGGAACTCGAGCGGCTCCGTTTTCAACAGCGAAGCGAAACACCCGTCCAAGCTAGAGTTGAAAGCAGCGAACGGGAAGATCACGGCTTCCGCTTGAACCCAAGCAAGCTGCTCGTAGCGTTTGATGAAAGGAAGGACGACCTTGACGCGTACCTTCACCGATTTGAGACGATTGCGAAGAGCCAGAATTGGCCGGAACAGCAATGGGCAACTGCTTTGAGTACTTGCTTGAGTGGTGAAGCGCTCAGTGTGTACGGTAGGTTGACGCCGACCGATGCAGCCAACTACGTAAAGGTGAAAGCGGCTTTGTTGAAGCGATTTAGATTCACTGTGGAAGGATTCCGGGACAGATTTCGGACAGGAAAGCCAGCTGATGGTGAGACGGCTACGCAGTATGCCGCCCGACTTTGCCATTATTTCGACAGATGGATTGAACTTTCAGGGACAGCACAGGAGTACGATGAGCTTAGAGAGCTCCTAATTAGAGAACAATTTCTTACTAGTTGCCACCCAAGCCTGTCGCTGTATTTGAAAGAGAGGAAAGCTGAGTCATTTGAAGGAATGCTTGAATTGGCTGATCAATTCTTGGAAGCACAAGGTGGAACTAATTTGGCCAAGGTCAAGAAGGATTGTCCCGATGATTCGAAGAAATTGGGCCCCGAAGAAAAGAAGCGTGCACCAGAGAGCATTCCGCGATGTTTTCTGTGCAACCGAGTGGGTCATCGCGCGAAAAACTGTAGAACGATCTTTACGAGCCCTACGGCAGTAAAATGTTTTAAGTGTGGTCAGACTGGGCACAAAGCGGATGCATGTCGGAACGGAGTGGGTCAAACTCACCAGGTATCCTGTGTTCAAGCGGCACCGAAATCTGATAATAATGCCGTCACTGATGGATTCGTAGAGTTGAAAAACGGGGAGAAAATTCCTATTGTGGGTGCTGTAATGTCAAAACAGCCAACCGGTGTTACGAAGGGAATGCCAGCGCTGCCTGGAAAAGTTGCGGACAAAAAGATTACGGTGTTAAGAGATACCGGCAGTTCCGCTGTTATCGTGCGGAGAAATTTGGTACGGGAAAGTGAGTTGACAGGCAGAACGAAACCGGTTTGCCTAATTGACCGTACGGTTCGGATGCTCCCCGAAGCAGAAATTGAGGTTGAAACCCCGTACTTCAGCGGGAAGGTTACTGCTTTATGCATGACGACCCCCCTGTATGACCTTGTCATCGGAAACATCGACGGGGCGCGAGGGCCAAGTGATCCAGAATGTTTGGGAGAAGACCCGAAGATAGAGTGCTCGCCAACACAGCGGCCGCGAGATACAGGGGAGGAGCATCCCGTAACGGATCTCACTAGAGCCCAAGGTGAAGCTGCGGCGCAAGAGACAGCTAAGGAGAAGACGATCGGGTCGAATAAGTTCACGGGCCGAGCAACTGGACTTACGTCGGCACGACCTCAACCGACCGACAGTGTAAAAGAGACGGAGTTGGCCAGCCGGGAAAAATGTAGAGGCATTATCAAGCGGGTAAATAAACAGACAGGACCCGTCGAATGTAAGGACGCGTTAACGGTGTCGGAAGAGACAACGATGGCTGAGACGACGCCTCAGATATCGTCCTTGGAAAGGGCTAGCCGAAAAAGAACGTGGAAGCACAAGAAGAGATCGAGCGAGCACCGCAAAAAGGGGCGCAAGCGCCGTTCGAAGTACTCAAGATAGGTGCGGAGGTCAAATCAGAATGTGTTGGGCAGTGCCTAGTGACATATGATGTGTTAATGTTCTTGTTATCCTGTGTCGCAAGTGTATGTCAAGCGAGTCAAAGTGTTCTGTGCGATGATGTGATGTATAGTGTTGTATAATTGTTGGATAGACAGAACTTTGTACGTTTGTGTTGTTTGGAATGTGTGATGAAGTGTTGTAGGCATGTACCTGTGGCTATATTTCATGTGTTGTGGAATTGAACTACAATGTAAGATTGTATTGCGTGATCTATTGTGAATGTGAAGTGTCATGAGCGACTGATGGTGTTACAGTCTGTGAGAGTGTGTGGTGACTGTTCGCGCTCGTTTGTGTGGTTTGAATATTATGAGATAATATTCTTAAAGTGGGGGGCAGTGTCACAGAACGAGCGCTAAAAAAGAGCGCGCCGCCAAATCTTTGCGACAACGGGCGGTGGAAACGCCGCGAGGTAAAAAGAAAAAAAAAAAGAAAGCAAACATCCAAGGCTCCCGGGCGCGCGCTCTCCCCGCAGAAGCACGGCTTCGCAGACGAACCTCCTCACCCCCACATCGGCGGCCCAGTAAGGCCGCGATCTTTCTAGAACGAAGGAAACGGGGTCAGACCGAGTGACTCATTCTCCGGAGAGGGCATTCCAACCGTCTCGCCCTCTTCCCAGCTTTCGCTGCGTATCGCGCCGACGAAAGGACGAGAAAATTCTCGAAGGCGGCGCGGAACGTATTTAATCGAGCAGCCGAGACGAGAAAGCAGGAGGTGACGGAAGTTAACGCCAGAGCGCGTAGGAATTCCGCCGTGGAGTCGGCGAAGGTTCTGCCCGTAGTGACAGAACAGGAGGAGACGGAAAGTTAGCGCCGGAGCGCGTAGAGATTCCGCCGTGTAGTCGGCAAAGGTTTTTGGTCCGGAGGGACGGCTCGAGCTACAGGCAAGAGCGTGGGTTTACCGCTATCGAGCGAAGACGCGGGCAACAGCTGCGTGTGTGAAGCCGACAGATTTCCGGCGAAGAAGTTTGAAGCTTGGAGAGTGGCCTATTGAAGACGGGAGTTTTCCTGGAAGAGAAACTCCGGCGAGGTTTCCTGGAAGAGAAACTTCAAGAGCTGCGGAACGACAACAACGCTGGACTTTGAGTGAGTGATTCTCGGAAGAGTATCATTCGGACTTTTGTTCCAAGGACTTTGGACTGAATAGGTTTTCTATCTCTTTAGTCCTTAAGTGTCTTGGTTGTTCAATGCATGCGACTGCATTATAGTGCGTATCGTTGTCTGTGTCCGTTGTTTTGAGTGTGGCCGATTGTGTTGTGTAGTACGTTGATTGATTGGTTTGATTGGTGACATATTGTATGCAACTATTGTGGAGTGTGCATTTCTGTGTTATGTTTTCGATCTGCCATTATTGAGAATATAATTTGTTTGTTTATCAACTCTCGGCTCTGACTTGTTCTTTGGGCCACAGCCGGCGTCCGCTGGCGCGCCAAAAAGGACCACTTCAAAATTGTCCACGCTTTCGTGGTGCGGTTCGGGGGGCCGATACTTCGGCTCTTGGAATTAGCCCGGCGATTGCCTCCCTAATAAACGGGACAGGTGTGACACCCGCCGCCCTCGTTCTTTGCTTTGGTGAACCATGCTGATCTTGTACGCACGAGATGTTTTGCACTGAGACAATATCTGCGTTCCCGGCTACCTCAGTCCTTTTTTTCTTTATTACCTGCATTTGGCACCAATCACATAATACAAGCGATACTGGTAAGAAAGTATGAAATGTACAATATGTACATGATGACTTAACAGTCAACCAGGATGGTGCTGATTTCGTTACTATAAAACTCGCAAGGTCACCAGAGGCTCCAGTTGTGGAAGCCATGCTGGTGGCTCCGGTGCCGCTTTATAAATCTGAAGGAACCAGTGAATGCTTTCTCTGAAATACACACAAGCTCAGTCAGCAGAGCATGAGACTCTTAATCTCAAGGTCGTGGGCTCGAGCCCCAAGTTGGGCGCTGTTTTTATTTTTCTTTTCGAGTGTTTCCATGTACCATCGCGCGTCGAAGTCTGCACCTGCTTCTTCCCAGCCACCCTCGTTCTTTCTTTTGGTTAACCATGCTGATCTTGTACGCACGAGATGTGCACTGAGGCAAATCCAGCGTTCCCGGCTAGCTCAGTCGGTAGAGCATGAGACTCTTAATCTCAGGGTCGTGGGTTCGAGCCCCAAGTTGGGCGCTGTTTTTATTTTTCTTTTCGAGTGTTTCCATTTACCATCGCGCGTCGAAGTCTACATCTGCTTCTTCCCAGCCGCCCTCGTTCTTTGTTTTGGTGAACCATGCTGATCTTGTACGCACGAGATGTTGTGCACTGAAGCAATTTCAGCGTGCCCGGCTAGCTCAGACATACTTCCGGCAGCGCAAGCGCACGGTCGCAGAATGATGTGCACCGACGGAGCGCCAATAGCGACCCGTGCCGGCCGCGGAAACAAGATCGATGGTGAAGACGATAAAGACTATGACCGGCCGTGTTGTACTGAACACTGAGTTGTTGCACGGCGATGTGCGTGAGAGGCCTCACAGAGTCGAGGATTTCCAGGACGCCCTCACATCAGTTGGTGGGCTTCCTGACGTCCTGGCGTTAGGCGCATACCAAATTGACCATGTGTGGGCGGTGACCTTGAACACCAGTGAAGCCACCAAGAAAGAGACTGCGGTTAAGGGACTTAAAGTGAAAGGCCACCAGTGTATCATCTTGGACCCAGAGGACCAGCAAGTGAAGCTTCACCACCACTGGATGCATCACGGCGTCCTAGGTGAAGATATTCGCACGGCTTTTGCGGTCTTCGGCAAAGTCACCGAGGTGACTCAAGAGCTTTGGCGGGTCCAAAGTATGAAGGAAAAGGGCACAACCACAAGAACCGTCCTGCTGAAATTGAAGCCCGGATACAAAGTGGACGACCTTCCCCACCAAGTCCGAGTTGCGGGGAAGTTGGCCCTCGTTGTGGTGCCCGGACGAGCCATGCAAGTGCCTACGATGTCATGGCATAGGACACGTTCGCCGAGACTGCAAGGTGCTTCGGTACTCCAAGTGCCGTCGTTATGAGCATGCGGACTGCGTACGCACCTACGCGTCGGTGACAGGACTAATGAAGGCAGACGACCGGGAGGAAACGATGGATGTCGTCGACGCCTAGAGGAGGCGGCTCGAGGCACCGACGAGGCAACAAAGCAGGCCGGACCTCGAAACTCGTTGGCGTCTTTCTGCGGTGAAGCCCCCAAAAAAAGAACACTTCGGCGGACCAAGAAGCGCAAGGCGACTCGGCAGGCTCGGTCAACCAACCGGCGGCACAGGTTCTGCCTGCTGCTTTCGGAGACGACACCGGCAAGGGTGACACACCAACTCTCCCAAAAGCGGCGGGCGACACATCCATGTCCTCTGTGGTGACGGTGAAAGCCCCCGAAAGCTCACCAGCACCGAAGGACGGCAAGCACAAGGATGCCAACGAGCTACCGCTGGAGAAGAGTGGCGTTCAGCACCGACCAACGTCGCCGTAGCTTCCAAACGTCCCCACCCCCGGCCAGCAATGAGAGTGCTGAAACGACCACGCCTGGCACTGAGGAACCGCCAGCAAAGACTTTGCAAGGACGGCGGTCGTCTATTCGGCCACGTCCCAACTTCCCGGCTGATAAACGCGGCGACAACGTCGAGCCAGTCGGGCAGTCAGCTCCGCCGGACGGCACCGCCGGCGTTGGTACGGTCTAGCCATGGGCTAGACGCGAAAAGTGAGCGCAATGCTGCTGGTCTCCTTTCTCATCTTCAAAATGGCGCCTGCTTTTCCGTTGAATGTCGCCACTCCTAACGTCAGAGGACTGGCAGGTAGACGAAAACAAAGCCAGCTTTACCGTCTCGTAACGGAGCGCGACATTGACGTGTTAGCGGTACAGGAAACGATAGTTGATGGCGATGCAGAGACGGGCAGCATGGTGCAACTGTTTGCGTCGAAGGTTTTTGTTGTAGTTAGCCACGTGGTGGGCACATTGGCTGCGGACTTTTGTTAAAACGTTTACTGGGCTTAAAGTGAACGCCCATTTTTTTTTTCTTAAGCGGGCCGATGTGCTGTTCTCGACTTTGCTCTAAATAACACCGAGTGGCGGTTCGTGTGCGTGTACACGCCCAACAGGGTTGAAGAAAGGGCAGTTTTTTTCTCAGCCTTGAGCAACGCCTCTGCGTGCGAAAGAATTTAGTAAGGCTGGGCGACTTTAATTGCGTCTTCAGCGCACACGACAAAACAAGGACTTGGGGTTACAGAGATAGGAGTACCGATCTCTTGACTAGTATATTGTCGCAAAATGAGACGTCGAGGATGTAACGGAGTGTATTTCAGGCTCAAGTGTGGTCAAGTACACGCGTTTCGAAGGTCCTAGCCACGCAAGACATGACCGCATTTACGTTTCCGTCGACATCCTACTAGAATGCACTAGTTATGATGTCATCCCTGTGTCTTTTTCCGATCACTGCCTTGTACTCTGCTCTATCGGTATTACGAACAGAAATGTCATTCTCATGGGAACTGTAGAAATTGAACGATAACCTTTTGCACGAAGACATTTACCCACGAATGCAGAGATGTTGCTTGGCTCGCGACTTGACTTGAGCAAGTGGGCGTGAAGCAAGCAGCGGACTTCAAAATGCCCAAGTCAGCCTTCGCGTTTCATAGATGCTCAGGCTATCTTGCTTGGTCAAGTCAAGAACGAGCTTCAAAGCAGAAACACGCTGCTCGCCTGCTAACGAGGGTAATAACCCTCGTTAGCAGACCGTCAGGCTATGTAGCCTTTTGCTTTTGCTTCGTTTTTTCTGTTGCACGTACAGAAAATAAATAAATCTCAAATCTCAATCTCAATCTCAATCTCAATAATGAAGTTGTTCGCGTAAGGCATGTGTTACAGCAAAAAAAGACCATACTGTTGTGTTCTGGGGTTTCGGTTTCGATTTGACATGCGAGGATGCCAGGGGGCGCCGCTCTGGCATCCGGGAATTCAAGGCGACTGTAAAATAAAACCGAGTGTGTGTTAGGTAGCCATGGAGTGCGGTTGTTGTTCCTTCTTCGGCGCTGCGCGCCAACCCGCGTGTTCGGGCTGGTCGATGTCCCCGCCGGCCGCGTACGTCTCCGTCGGCCGTCTTCTTCTTCCTCTGCTTCGTCGGGACCAGCCAGCCCCCAACACAGCAATGGCGACGAGGACATGTAAGAACCCGTTTCGTTCTCCGTGTTCTTTTTCTTGCTTCTAATGGACCTACCCGGCTAACCCTAGACGCTCTTTGTTCTTAGCAAGGTGGCTACTGCGTGCTGCGTCGCTTCATTTCTTCATTCAGCTACTCTGCCTTCGTCTTCAAACAGTGTACTGGCGTGAAGAGCGTGAAGCTCTCGCTTGTCTTTTTGCCTGTGAGAAATGGCATGTTTGCTTGTGGGGCCGGCACTTCACATTACGTACAGATCACCAAGCACTAGTTGCTCTTCTTTCTGCAGGATCCGAAGGCCGCCGCCCCATTCGCATTTCCAGTTGGTGTGCCAAACTCATGTATTATAATTTCAGTGTTCAATATTGTAAGGGTTCTAATAACGTGGTTGCTGATGCACTGTCGCGCCTTCCTCTTCAGATACCGGTTACTGAAGAGTGGGATGAGGAAGTTGTTTCATTAGTTACTTCCTGCATTACTAAAGCTGAGCTTCAGGCAGCTACAGCTGCAGATTCCACTTTGTCTCAAGTTCTCAAATATTTACGTGAAGGATGGCCTTCCAAAGGTGCTCTTGCTTCTGAATTCTTGCTTTACTTCGCAGTCCGACAGGAACTGTCTTGTGTCGAGGACTTGCTTTTCCGCGATGAACGCGTGATTCCCCCTGCATCTTTCCGTAACAAGCTAATACAGCTTGCCCATGAGGCCCATCCTGGCATTGTCCGCACCAAAAAGAATCTCAGAGACAGGTACTGGTGGCCAGCCTTAGATAAGCAGGTCGAGCATGCAGTTTACAACTGCCATATATGTCAGGCAGCTGACAAGTCTGCTAAACCTGCATTTTCTCCGTTGCAGCCAGTCGAGTGGCCTGATCGGCCTTGGCAGAAACTCGGCATGGACATCATCGGTCCCTTGCATAATGTTCCGCAGAATGCCCGGTTCATTGTTTCTCTCATCGACTACCATTCCAAATGGCCAGAAATTTGTTTCACACATACGGTTACTTCTGAGGTCATCATTGAATTTCTGTCTTCAATCTTCAGCCGGGAAGGTTTTCCTGATGCCATAGTTACGGACAATGGTCCACAGTTTCAGTCCCAACATTTCGAGGCTTTTCTTTCACAACGAAGAATTCAGCACTTGAGGTCATCAGTTTTCTATCCCCAATCAAACGGGCAAATCGAGCGCTTTAATCGCGTTTTGAAGGAACATATTCAGATCGCCCAATTAGAGCACCGTCCCCTCAAGCAAGTCTTGACGGAATGTTTAGCTTCGTACAGGTTCACACCACAAGGCACCACTGGAGTGTCTCCTGCTCAACTTCTCCACGGTAGGCAACCGCGAGTTGCTCTCGACATAGTCTCTTTGCCTCGTAACATAGCAGTGTCTTCTCCTGATCAAATCCGCACCAGAATTTTTTCTCGTCAACAAGCAATGAAAAAGTATGTCGACACCCGTCGAGGTGCAAAGCAGTCCAAACTTCGCACTGGCGATCTAGTCAAGGTTCGTGTGCCAGGCAAGCGCCCCAAGTATCGGGGTCCTTACAAAGTCTTGGGCCAGGTTAGCCCCACTTCTTTCCGCTTAAGTGATGGTAACATCTGGAATGCTTCGCGCCTTGTTATTTTTCATACGGATTCGCCTTCAACACCTAAAAGTCTTCCTCATCACGTTCCGTCCACGCCTTTTAACTACGCATCAGATTATTACCTGTGGCCTCCATGTACAGGCATTTCTTCTTCAAGGGGGGAGGAGTTACCAGTCGGTGTCGCTGGTTCAAGTACACCAAGTCATACGGTTCACTTCGAACCTTCAGATACGGCTGAGACCGTTGAACCAGACTCCGGCCCGCAAAATTCTTCCGGAGCTCATGCTGCGAGCTCTAATGAGACCCAAAATTTTAACGCTCGTTCAGAGCCTTCACAATCTTCTGCTTTTGCACCTGATTCTACACCCAAAAGGGCCCGCCCTAAGCGGAAGCGGCAGAAGCCGCGTCGGTTCGACGACTACGTCACGTAGGACTACAAATCTATATTGTACTGAGTTGTATAGAATTTTTAGTGAATTTTCAGGACTTCCAATGTACATATTTCAGTGCATTTTCAGGACTCGTAGTGTGTGAGTTCAGTGTGCCGTGCTCTGAATTTCATGTGTTCTAATTAATGTACATACCTTGTAAAATATGTTGGTATCGAGCATGTATAAATACGGTAATATTATTTTGTCACCATTCACAAAACAGCAAATCACGAAACTGGAAGGAATACAAAGGAAAGCTATGAGGTTCATTTACAACAAGTACAGACAGACAGATTCTCCGACTAAACTAATGGGAAAAGCTGGATTACTTACTCTAATGAATAGAACAAGGTTAGCACGTGCAAAATTCATACATGAATTAATACATGGTCATTTAAACATTGATGTATCCGCCTATCTTACGTTTGATCAAACTAGAACAACACGCCAAAAACACCCAATGAGACTTAACGAATACTCCTTCAACACAAACTGCTTTAAGTACTCATTCTTTCCGTTAGCCACTAATGAATGGAATAAACTGGATCCGAGTATCTCCAGCACTACCGAATTAGCAAAATTTCTAACCCTTGTCGAAAATGAACTTTGTATTATGCAAACGGAATCACCTGGTTGATTTTAATATGTGTGTTCGTGTGAACATTGTACAAGCGAAGTATCATGTCATCATATTTTTTCTTTAAGCAATTTTCGTACTGAATCCAGGTGAAGAGAAATCGCTCTGTTGATTCTTGAACATGTTTCTGTTTTTCAGTGTGTATAAATTTGCGCTTCCTTGAAATACTTCGCCATATTGTAGGGTAGTTTCTTATTGCTGTAATTTCTTGTTGTGTTTCTTGATGCATATGCCAATATGTCAACCAATGTGTCAACCAAGTCGCTGCATTTATTTTCTTCTGACAACTTTTCTTTACACTAATGTTTTATGCCTTCTTTGATCTGAAATTGTTAAATGATCCGATTCTGTTAGTTTCATTCTGTACTTTATCGCGATGTATGTCTTTATTGTGTACTTATTAGAATTTTTATGTTCACGCCCTTCCTGCTAAAATCCCTGATGGGATTGGCAGTATGTCGAAATAAATAAATAAATAAATAAACAGTGTATAGGTGTGCTTTTTTCGAGGAGGGGATGGTTGTTGTGTTCTGGGGTTTCGGTTTCGATTTGACATGTGAGGATGCCAGGGGGCGCCGTTCTGGCATCCGGGAATTCAAGGCGACTGTAAAATAAAACCGAGTGTGTGTTAGGTAGCCATGGAGTGCGGTTGTTGTTCCTTCTTCGGCGCTGCGCGCCAACCCGCGTGTTCGGGCTGGTCGATGTCCCCGCCGGCCGCGTACGTCTCCGTCGGCCGTCTTCTTCTTCCTCTGCTTCGTCGGGACCAGCCAGCCCCCAACACAGCACATACGTTTTAAAATAACTATAAAAATAGAGGGCCACAAGCATATTTTTGCCATTTCACGGCTAACGAGCTGCACGTGGTGCCTGCCGCCACAGCGATGCGCAGTGTAGCTTCTGTAAAGCGTTCATTGCCCGCTGGTTTTAGTGGCCACCCAAATGCGGCGCGTTTCTCTACGGTTGCTTGTTTGGAGGCAAAACAAGCGTCGCGTTGGGTTCTTTCGTCGTTTTTTTTTGTAATTGAATGCCATGGCGTGTATTTGTGCTGACCTGGCTCACGAGGTAACGTGATTTTCACGGTATTTGCCTTGCTGTTCGCCTGTGGACGTGCTTGTAGTGGGCTAGGTAGCAGTTATATTTGAAGAAAAAAAAACAAGTTCTGGGAACAAATGTGATTCGTATTCTTTTGTTGAGCTTTGTAAACAAGAAAAAAAGCATTTTGTCTCGCGGGGTGCAGCAATGTCTCGGAGCATGATGGTGAAGGGGATCGAAAACCCGTGATAGGGGCACCTCTTTTTTATGTGTGTGGAATTTCACATAGCATTGTGTCACAAACGATGCCTTTCTGAGCGAGAAACAGCGCCCTAGACGGGACGAAAGAATAGACGAGGCACACAGACACAGCGCCGAGTCAATTTTGTACAGAAAGAGACGGAAAATGTCATCGTGTTTTAGAAAAAAAAAACAGAATTAGCCTTTGCTGTTACGAAACACTTGGGCGTCGTCACCACCGGGGCTATTAATACGCAAGTGTGTGTAGTCGACACAACCCGCAAGGCCAGGGAACTCGGCATCTTTGTAAAAGTCCCGCATAACTACAGAAAGTGCTGCCGGTAGCGGAAAGCGCACCAGCATCGTGTGCAGGTGCTTTGCGATGAGTAGCGACTTTTCCTACTGCACGGCAAACTGTCGACTACGGAATACGGACGAGATTCCCGGTGACTGTTTGGAATGTGCCAGCGCCGTAAAATCTGAGAGCCATCAGTAACTGTAACATTTGAGACACAGTGTGTCTTCGGTTGTCCGCACTTTCACGGAGCGGCAACATACCCAGCAGCTGCCGCATGGCGTTCTTCGTGAATCTGTATCGAGCGTGGAATTGTTGCTCGTCGTACAACTCCATTGGATTTCCTCGGTCACGTAAAGCGGGTCCAAGAATCTTTGGCAGGCAGTGCGCCTCAGAAAATGCTAGGCTTATGGCGAGGTAAGCGAACTCAAAAGCGGCCACCCTCCACGCGACGTCCATTCGGGAGGAAGCCATGTTGGAATAACGCGTGAAGTCGCTTTCAAGCTAGCCCCGCAACAGTGTACTAAAAGAGGGCAGTGGGTTTACTCCAGAGCTCTTCTGACGCTTTTGGCGTCACATAAGAAAGATGGCGCCACAGGCATCTTCATGCAAGCTTCACCTGCAGAAGCTGCTCGCCGACGACCACTCGTAAAAGTTTGAACGTGCATTTATTCGATATTTGTAATGAACTTGCATGCTTTGACTGCCCTCTGATTATATTAAGAGCTTCTGGTGATCTCGCTTCACAGTGTTTTCCTTCTCTTTTGCGATACTGCTTCCCGAAAATTAGTCCGTTGGCAGCCGGCGCAGTCTGTGCATTCTCCTTTCTAGTGCGACGCAGCTAACGCTTTGTGTGTGTGTGTGTGGAGGGGGGGGGGTTCCGAGGGTGTGTGCTTGAGTTAGTAGAGTATTCCTGATAAGCACTATATTTGTTCAGGCCACATCGTGTTTCCTCGAATATAACACCTCATCGAAAAGGATGATGTATCCCACAAATCATATGGTTTGATACAGTGACCAAACGTACGGTTTATGCATTGTACACCGAACCCAAAAAGAATTCGCAACAAGATTATGCCCACCTTTTCACGACATAATTAGAAAACAGCGCACGTTCACTTCCTAGAAAAGCTTTAACATGCAGGTGTGCTGGCTGGGTTTGCGCCTTTATTATAAAGTGAAAATGTAGTGTTTAAATAATTTTTGTTCTGCTTCAGTTGTAGACCATGGCACAACAGTTTTCTGGGGGTTATTAATAATGATAATTATGCAGATACACGTATGTTAGACATATGTAGAGCGACATAGTGAAAAACTAAATAAATATACACAGGAAGCTTCTGCTCCTGACATGAAGCTCTTATTTGCAAGAACTGAAGTACACCATCTAGCCACTGATTTACACACCTTATTCACTTCATGTGTGACGGCTCATCTTCAGCTGCTTGGCCCTCTGTCGCTTCCCTGCCTAATTGTCAGTGTTCAGTCCTTTAAAATTGAATGAAGACGTGTGACAACGTAAAAAGTAATTACTTTCGCTTTGAAGTAGCTGAGTGCACACTGCAACCAACTTCTATCGAGAGGCTGCACTGAGCAATTGCCAGTATATCCATAATGCTTTCAGAGTGCAGCTTACTCTAGCAAAAACATTCTGTGAAAATATCTTCGAGCTTTTTCATGAAGCTGTACAGCTGACTTGAGGGATGAAGGAGGCCTCCTCGGTCACAAAAGTTGGTCAGCTGAGCAAGTTGAAAACAGCCTCGGCATGGATAATGGGTGAGGTATGCGCACTTTTTTCCATCGAAAATATGCACAGACGTGGTTGCAAGTGGAGTTCGCAAACTGCGTTGGCGTCTTCCAGAAGCTTGTCCGCTCTGTGCTAGTTCTTCTCGCATTCTTTCGGCCTGTTTTCATCCTTCAGGACGCCAAACAATGACAAGTCCTGCTTACTCTTCACGAATACGTTGCCTGTTAGACACCCAAGCGCCTAATAGTGGTTTTGCCGTTGTCGCGGCATGGTTACAATATGCACTGTAAAGCATACTGTCATCTTGCGTGGTGCGTAACGATCAAAGCTGACGGCAAAAACTCGGCGCAACAATGTCCACAGCCACACAACGTGGCTCAAACTCTGTTGCTCTGCAGGACTTGACCGGCTCACAACCGGCTCAGCTGCAACGTCCCTCCCAAAATTCTTCCATTGATGGCGATGCCAGCGCCACCACTCGTGCGGCCAGAGAACCACAAACGTGCGACATTTCTGGAGCCACCCCTCTGCATACCCTCCGCCGGAGAGTAAGCCCACTGCCCCCCTCTAGTATACTGTAGCCCCGCAGCTGACTTGAAACTTGTCCTGACTTCGACCGAGCCAAGTCGCCTTCAAGTCTTCCGCAAGTTTGAGAACGATTTATGGTGACCGGCAAGACTGTCTTGAGTCAAGAACGAGTAAAGTACGAGTCAAGTAACATCTCTGCATTCAGGGGTTAAAATCCGGAAGCGGAAGAAGAAATTAGTAAAATAAGCCCCAGCGAAAAGATTCACTTTTGGCAACAGTGAGAACTTTGCAAAGAAAAGCTTAAACTTAAAGCAATAAACAGGACCACGAGCATTCGGTACGATGTAAAAAATGATTTGATTGATATGTGGGGTTTAACGTCCCAAAACCACCATATGATTATGAGAGACGCCGTAGTGGAGGGCTCCGGAAATTTCGACCACCTGGCGTTCTTTAACGTTACGATGTAAAAAAAAGAAGCACACTGCGTTTAGGCTTTTACTCGACAATTTACTCATGCACGAGTGCCGAGCCCCGGGAAAGTGGAGTGAAGGAATCAGAAAAGATATCAGAAAAGCAAAACAAAAGTTAGAGCAGCTGGATGAAGAGCGTTATGGAGGCGCGCCAGTGAGGGCAAGGGCGGAGGACACTGCAGCAGGTGAAATGCCGCCAAAATGCGCCCTAGGCTTGAAAAAAGCCCGCGCGGAAAGAAACTGCGTACACGAGATAGAGCGGGGCTGCACCGTAATAACTGATCCTGAAGGCATCACAAGAGCTTTCACGGACCATTATCGCGAGTTTTTCGCATTGCACGACGCAAATTCAGTGAGCTTCCAGACTGAATTTCTGCCATTGTTACCCCGTCTGGATGACGAAAGAGAAGAGAGCTTGGAGCATGCAATAAATATCAACGAAGTAGAGGCCGCCATAGACAAGTTAAACCCAGAGAAGTCACTCAGTCCAGACGGTTCCACAGCCGCCTTCTATGAAGAGCTTTAAGCACGAAATGAGCCTTATCTTGACAGGAATATTTAATGGAGCCTATAAATTAAATACCTTGCCGCCATCATACAGGACGTGCCATACGGTTCTCATACCGAAAACAGAGGATTCACGTAAACTGAAAGTTGTCTCAGCGTATCGTCCTATAGCCCTAAAAAAATCTACATGAAGGTATTAGCTAGAAGATTACAGGCAGTGATAAAGGACATCGTGGGGCCTCGCCAAACGCGCGGCATCAAAGGGCACTCCATCACCTTGAATATTCACAAAGCTCGCAGTGCTTTATATGTCTGTGATTATTGATGGAAAAGTTGCCATTTTACAGATTGATCTAGAAGAAAACCATTTGATTGTGTTGACACCCAAATTTTCTTTTCTGTGTTAAATCATGTTAACGTCGGTTCTGTTATTTGCGAGGGAGTGGCCCTGGTGTACCGGGACTGCACGACGAGGTTGATTGTGAGTAAGAATCTGGGGGCCCGCATTAACGTGCAGCGTTCGGTTTGTCAGGGTCGCCCCCTCAGCCCTTTGTTATTTTGTATATATATAGAAACGCTGTGCATGAAAATAATCAATGACAAAGGAATTCACAGTATTGAGTTGCAGGCAGCCGAAGTTAAGCTGCTCGCTTATGCAGATGATGCGGCTACTTTCTCAAGGGATCAAGACAGTATTGAACGGGCTGTTGGTACTGTGCGTGCTTTCAGTCAAGCTACTGGGAGCGGTGTTGACTGGTCAAAATGTGTGGGGCTTTGGCATGGATTGTGGGCAACGAAGCCAGACCACTTCGCTAACGTGCCGTGGACAACGATCCCAGGCAAGTTCTTAGGCGTCCCGCTTGGCGCATATCGCGACAGAGACCAGTTTTGAAAAGGCCAAATTAAGGACACACAGGCAAAAGCGGAGAAGTGGAAAGGAGGCGCGTTGTCGATTTTTGAAAGAGCCACCGTTGTCAATCTATTTTTATAAGCAAGCTGTGGTACGTCATACAGGTACTACACTGTTCAAAAACGAATGCGCAAAAGTTCCACAGAATATTTGCCGTCTATGTGAGGGCCTCAGGATGGGAACGTTGCAGCCGTACTAGCTTGTTCCGAAGAGTAAAAGACGGAGGGCTTGGGTTAGGTCACTTATATCTACGGCAGCTAGTTATTCGGCTTTTGTTTTTTCGAGACATCACCGATCCCTTTCTGCGCACCCTATGCCAATTGCGACTAGGCAGACATCGGCCAGAATATGTTGTGTCCACCGAAGAGTGTGTAGGAGGGATAGGGGGCTATTACAAAGAAATGGTGTTTAGTATAGGATTTTCAAGTGTACGGTTTTCAAGAGAATATAATTCGATTGTTAAACAAAAAGAACTGTATTTCGCTTTATGTGACATTGTCTTTCCTAAGCCGCTGTACAGGTCATTGTACAGCTAGGGCCTAGACACAAACGTTTTGAAGAGAGTGAAGAAAATGTATGTGCAACCTGGAGCAAAAAAATTGCCCGCAGCTTCCCTCGGGGGAACACTGAGGAGGATGCGGAAGCATGTAATTGGTTAACGGGTGTTAAATTGCGACTTACTTGGGTCGATGGCTAAATTGGTTAACGTGGTTGTGAAATGGGGTGTTAAATGAGTGAACACGTACGGCACGTATGCGAAAGGGCGGTGTTTTATTTATTGCGACGAACTTTGAGGACGATGGCTTTGTGGTCGGTAAAGTAAAGAGTGAGTGGATCGGGTTGCATTGGTCGTAGGTCGAAATTTGCAAAGACGTGGTCGATGCAGGTTCCGCGAATGGTGGTCGGCTGGTGGTGTTTGCAGTCGTCGTGCGTTGCGCGTTTCAGCGAGTGTCGCGACGCCATGTATTCGACTATCCAATCGTCCTTGATGACGTCGACGCTGAAGTCGCCAACTAGCATGAACGGTCGATGTTGCGGTTGTTGTTTTCTGTAATCTTGCACGGCCTCGTCGACGTACTTTTCTACGGCAGCACGAGAGAGGTTTGGCGCGAGGTACATCGTCATGACGTCGACGCCACAGACGGTAGCAACGCAGTGCTCGCCGTTGGCGCGTTGTTGAACGCCGGGCTGTAGTCGGAGGTCAATGAAGGAGGCGTCGTCGTTGTCGACATCACGCTTGACGTAAATTCCCACACCGCCCGCAGGTCGTTGGAACCCGTGCGTGCGCGCGACCGAAGCGTATCCCGCAACGTCGACGTCATTGGCGTTCCACGTCTCGGTGAAGCAAAGCACGTCCACTCTGCGTAGTACACAGATGGTGGGCGACGGCGCGACGGCGCGTGCGCGCGCGTCAGCTGTCGAATGTTCGAGAAGCGGTGCGGACGGCGCGGACGGCGCACTACAAGGCGCGAGTATAAGATGCTTCCGCAGCTAAAACGGCGCATGCGCGCGCGTCAGCTGTCGAATGTTCGAGAAGCGGTGCGGACGGCGCGGACGGCGCACTACAAGGCGCGAGTATGCGGAAGCATCTTATACTCGCGCCTTGTAGTGCGCCGTCCGCGCCGTCCGCACCGCTTCTCAAACATTCGACAGCTGACGCGCGCGCATGCGCCGTCGCGCCGTCGCCCACCATCTGTGCCGCGCGCGCTTCTCCTTCGAGAACATTCGACAACTGACAGCGCATGCGCCGTCGCGCCGTCGCCATCTGTGCCGCGTGCGCGCTTCTCCTTCGAGAACATTCGACAGCTGACAGCGCATGCGCCGTCGCGCTGTATATATACTCAAGGTCGGCGCTCGCTCGCTCAGTTGCCGCTCGTCCGTTGGTTTGTACGGCGCGTCGACGTCCGAAGTCGCCGTGAAATGAATGCCAACGAATCCACAAACAGAATGATCGACGTCCCTTCGACCAGCGCCGGCCAAACTGTTGGCGGAACCGCAAGAGTGTTCACTCATTTAACACCCCATTTCACAACCACGTTAACCAATTTAGCCATCGACCCAAGTAAGTCGCAATTTAACACCCGTTAACCAATTAAATGCTTCCGCATCCTCCTCAGTGTTCCCCCGAGGGAAGCTGCGGGCATTTTTTTTTAAGTTGCATACTTCTACATTGCCCGTGAAAAACTGTTTGGAGGGAAAAGGATGCTATTTACCTTGGGGCACGCATTGCCTAATTTGTAAGATCCCATAAACTATAGACCATGTGTTTTTACATAGCTGGGAAGCGGTTTATTTTTGGAATGTGCTGCAAAGGGCTCTCAAAAAAGTGTTATTGAGTGTAGAAAATAATTGCCACTTGACGCAATTATGCGCATGGGCCTCCACTCGTTGTGGCGCTCAAGAATGGCAGGCTATCATTTTGATAAAGATGCGCGGCCTGCTCGAGCCTACTTCAGAGAGAGCGTCCACTGGTTTGTTGAGATTCACAGAGCGGTACCGGAACCACCCGACTGGCTCTCAAGAGTAGAGCCACTGGTAACGTTACCAGAATTTTAATCTGACGATACCAGCATAACGCTGGTTGACAGCAATGTCATCGTATGTACGTGGTTCATGGTGTGGTTTTACCATCAGTGTTGTTTGTGTTGTATGTAATGCACCAAAGACAGGTAATAAAGAAAAAAAAAGCCCGGCTAGCTCAGTCGGTAGAGCATGAGACTCTTAATCTCAGGGTCGTGGGTTCGAGCCCGACGTTGGGCTCTGTTTTTTTTGCCCGAGTGTTCCCATGTTACATCGCGCGTCGAAGCCTACGTATGTTTCTTCCCAGCCACCCTCGTTCTTTCTTTTGGTGCACCATGCTGATCTTGTACGCACGAGATGTTCTGCGCTAAGTAAAATTGCGCGTGCCCGGCTAGCTCAGTCGGTAGAGCACGAGACTCTTAATTTCAGGGTCATCAGTTGGAGCGCCCCTTTGGGAGCTATTTTTTCGCCCGAGTGTTCCCATGTTACATCGCGCGTCGAAGCCTACGTATCTTTCTTCCCAGCCACCCTCGTTTTTTTTGGTGCACTATGCTGATCTTGTACGCACGAGATGTTCTGCGCTAAGTAAAGATCCGCGTGCCCGGCTAGCTCAGTCGGTAGAGCACGAGACTCTTAATTTCAGGGTCATCAGTTGGAGCGCCCCTTTGGGAGCTATTTTTTCGCCCGAGTGTTCCCATGTTACATCGCGCGTCGAAGCCTGCGTATCTTTCTTCCCAGCCACCCTCGTTTTTTTTTGGTGCACCATGCTGATCTTGTACGCACGAGATGTTCTGCGCTAAGTAAAGATCCGCGTGCCCGGCTAGCTCAGTCGGTAGAGCACGAGACTCTTAATTTCAGGGTCATCAGTTGGAGCGCCCCTTTGGGAGCTATTTTTTCGCCCGAGTGTTCCCATGTTACATCGCGCGTCGAAGCCTACGTATCTTTCTTCCCAGCCACCCTCGTTTTTTTTTGGTGCACCATGCTGATCTTGTACGCACGAGATGTTCTGTGCTAAGTAAAGATCCGCGTGCCCGGCTAGCTCAGTCGGTAGAGCACGAGACTCTTAAGTTCAGGGTCATCAGTTGGAGCGCCCCTTTGGGAGCTATTTTTCGCCCGAGTGTTCCCATGTTACATCGCGCGTCGAAGCCTACGTATCTTTCTTCCCAGCCACCCTCGTTTTTTTTTGGTGCACTATGCTGATCTTGTACGCACGAGATGTTTCTGCGCTAAGTAAAGATCCGCGTGCCCGGCTAGCTCAGTCGGTAGAGCACGAGACTCTTAATTTCAGGGTCATCAGTTGGAGCGCCCCTTTGGGAGCTATTTTTTCGCCCGAGTGTTCCCATGTTACATCGCGCGTCGAAGCCTACGTATCTTTCTTCCCAGCCACCCTCGTTTTTTTTTGGTGCACTATGCTGATCTTGTACGCACGAGATGTTCTGCGCTAAGTAAAGATCCGCGTGCCCGGCTAGCTCAGTCGGTAGAGCACGAGACTCTTAATTTCAGGGTCATCAGTTGGAGCGCCCCTTTGGGAGCTATTTTTTCGCCCGAGTGTTCCCATGTTACATCGCGCGTCGAAGCCTGCGTATCTTTCTTCCCAGCCACCCTCGTTTTTTTTTGGTGCACCATGCTGATCTTGTACGCACGAGATGTTCTGCGCTAAGTAAAGATCCGCGTGCCCGGCTAGCTCAGTCGGTAGAGCACGAGACTCTTAATTTCAGGGTCATCAGTTGGAGCGCCCCTTTGGGAGCTATTTTTTCGCCCGAGTGTTCCCATGTTACATCGCGCGTCGAAGCCTACGTATCTTTCTTCCCAGCCACCCTCGTTTTTTTTTTGGTGCACCATGCTGATCTTGTACGCACGAGATGTTCTGTGCTAAGTAAAGATCCGCGTGCCCGGCTAGCTCAGTCGGTAGAGCACGAGACTCTTAATTTCAGGGTCATCAGTTGGAGCGCCCCTTTGGGAGCTATTTTTTCGCCCGAGTGTTCCCATGTTACATCGCGCGTCGAAGCCTACGTATCTTTCTTCCCAGCCACCCTCGTTTTTTTTTGGTGCACTATGCTGATCTTGTACGCACGAGATGTTCTGCGCTAAGTAAAGATCCGCGTGCCCGGCTAGCTCAGTCGGTAGAGCACGAGACTCTTAATTTCAGGGTCATCAGTTGGAGCGCCCCTTTGGGAGCTATTTTTTCGCCCGAGTGTTCCCATGTTACATCGCGCGTCGAAGCCTACGTATCTTTCTTCCCAGCCACCATCGTTTTTTTTTGGTGCACCATGCTGATCTTGTACGCACGAGATGTTCTGCGCTAAGTAAAGATCCGCGTGCCCGGCTAGCTCAGTCGGTAGAGCACGAGACTCTTAATTTCAGGGTCATCAGTTGGAGCGCCCCTTTGGAGCTATTTTTTCGCCCGAGTGTTCCCATGTTACATCGCGCGTCGAAGCCTACGTATCTTTCTTCCCAGCCACCCTCGTTTTTTTTTTGGTGCACCATGCTAATCTTGTACGCACGAGATGTTCCGCGCTAAGTAAAATTCCGCGTGCCCCGGCTAGCTCAGTCGGTAGAGCACGAGACTCTTAATCTCCGGGTCGTGGGTTCGAGCCCCACGTTGGGCGCTATTTCTTTGCACGAGTGTTCCCATATTACATCGCGCGTCAAAACATACGTATGTTTCTTCCCAGCCACCCTCGTTCTTTCTTTTGGTGCACAATGCTGATCTTGTACACACGAGATATTCTGCGCTAAGTAAAATTGCGCGTGCCCGGCTAGCTCAGTCGGTAGAGCATGAGACTCTTAATTTCAGGGTCATCAGTTGAAGCGCAACTTTGGGAGATATTTTTTCGCCCGAGTGTTCCCATGTTACATCGCGTGTCGAAGTCTACGTATGCTTCTTCCCAGCCAGCCTCGTTCTTTTTTTTTGGTGCACTATGCTGATCCTGTACACACGAGATGTTCTGCGCAAAATAAAATTGCGTGTGCCCGGCTAGCTCAGTCGGTTGAGCATGAGACTCTTAATCTCAGGGTCGTGGGTTTGAGCCCCACGTTGGGCGCTGTTTTTTTCGCCCGAGTCTTCCCATGTTACATCGCGCGTTGAAGCCTACGTATGCTTCTTCCCAGCCACCCTCGTCCTTTTTTTTGGTGCACCATGCTGATTTTGTACACACGAGATGTTCTGCGCAAAGTAAAATTGCGCGTGCCCGGCTAGCTCAGTCGGTAGAGCATGAGACTCTTAATCTCAGGGTCGTGGGTTCGAGCCCCAAGTTGGGCGCTGTTTTTTTTGCCCGAGTGTTCCCATGTTACATCGCGCGTCGAAGTCTACGTATGCTTCTTCCCAGCCAGCCTCGTTCTTTTTTTTGGTGCACCATGCTGATCTTGTACACACGAGATGTTCTGCGCAAAGTAAAATTGCGCGTGCCTGGCTAGCTCAGTCGGTAGAGCATGAGACTCTTAATCTCAGGGTCGTGGGTTCGAGCCCCACGTTGGGCGCTATTTCTTTGCCCGAGTGTTCCCTATGTTACATCGCGCGTAGAAGCCTACGTATGCTTCTTCCCAGCCAGCCTCGTTCTTTTTTTTGGTGCACCATGCTGATCTTGTACACACGAGATGTCTGGCGCTAAGTAAAATTGCGCGTGCCCGGCTAGCTCAGTCGGTAGAGCATGAGACTCTTAATCTCAGGGTCGTGGGTTCGAGCCCCACGTTGGGCGCTGTTTTCTTTGCCCGAGAGTTCCCATGTTTACATCGCGCGTAGAAGCCTACGTATGCTTCTTCCCAGCCAGCCTCGTTCTTTTTTTGGTGCACCATGCTGATCTTGTACACACGAGATGTCCTGCGCTAAGTAAAATTGCGCGTGCCCGGCTAGCTCAGTCGGTAGAGCATGAGACTCTTAATCTCTAGGGTCGTGCTGTTCGAGCCCCACGTTGGGCGCTATTTCTTTGCCCGAGAGTTCCCATGTTACATCGCGCGTAGAAGCCTACGTATGCTTCTTCCCAGCCAGCCTCGTTCTTTTTTTGGTGCACCATGCTGATCTTGTACACACGAGATGTCCTGCGCTAAGTAAAATTGCGCGTGCCCGGCTAGCTCAGTCGGTAGAGCATGAGACTCTTAATCTCAGGGTCGTGGGTTCGAGCCCCACGTTGGGCGCTATTTCTTTGCCCGAGTGTTCCCATGTTACATCGCGCGTAGAAGCCTACGTATGCTTCTTCCCAGCCAGCCTCGTTCTTTTTTTGGTGCACCATGCTGATCTTGTACACACGAGATGTCCTGCGCTAAGTAAAATTGCGCGTGCCCGGCTAGCTCAGTCGGTAGAGCATGAGACTCTTAATCTCAGGGTCGTCGGTTGGAGCCCCACGTTGGGAGCTATTTTTTGCCCGAGAGTTCCCATGTTACATCGCGCGTAGAAGCCTACGTATGCTTCTTCCCAGCCAGCCTCGTTCTTTTTTTTGGTGCACCATGCTGATCTTGTACACACGAGATGTCTGCGCTAAGTAAAATTGCGCGTGCCCGGCTAGCTCAGTCGGTAGAGCATGAGACTCTTAATCTCAGGGTCGTGGGTTCGAGCCCCACGTTGGGCGCTAGTTTCTTTAGCCCGAGAGTTTCCCATGTTACATCGCGCGTAGAAGCCTACGTATGCTTCTTCCCAGCCACCCTCGTTCTTTTTTTGGTGCACCATGCTGATCTTGTACACACGAGATGTCCTGCGCTAAGTAAAATTGCGCGTGCCCGGCTAGCTCAGTCGGTGGAGCATGAGACTCTTATCTCAGGGTCGTGGGTTCGAGCCCCACGTTGGGCGCTGATTTTTTGCCCGAGTAGTTCCCATGTTACATCGCGCGTAGAAGCCTACGTATGCTTTCTTCCCAGCCACCCTCGTTCTTTTTTTGGTGCACCATGCTGATCTTGTACACACGAGATGTCTGCGCTTAAGTAAAATTGCGCGTGCCCGGCTAGCTCAGTCGGTAGAGCATGAGACTCTTAATCTCGGGTAGTCGGTTGGAGCCCCACGTTGGGCGCTATTTCTTGCCCGAAGTGTTCCCATGTTACATCGCGCGTCGAAGTCTACGTATGCTTCTTCCCAGCCAGCCCTCGTTCTTTTTTTTGGTGCACCATGCTGATCTTGTACACACGAGATGTTCCTGCGCTAAGTAAAATTGCGCGTGCCCGGCTAGCTCAGTCGGTAGAGCATGAGACTCTTAATCTCAGGGTCGTGGGTTCGAGCCCCACGTTGGGCGCTATTTCTTTGCCCAAGTGTTCCCATATTACATCGCGCGTAGAAGCCTACGTATGCTTCTTCCCAGCCACCCTCGTTCTTTTTTTTGGTGCACCATGCTGATCTTGTACACACGAGATGTCCTGCGCTAAGTAAAATTGCGCGTGCCCGGCTAGCTCAGTCGGTAGAGCATGAGACTCTTAATCTCAGGGTCGTGGGTTCGAGCCCCACGTTGGGCGCTGTTTTTTGTAGCCCGAGTAGTTCCCATGTTACCATCGCGCGTCGAAGTCTACGTATGCTCCTTCCCACCACCTCGTTCTTTTTTTGGTGCACCATGCTGATCTTGTACACACGAGATGTCCTGCGCTAAGTAAAATTGCGCGTGCCCGGCTAGCTCAGTCGGTAGAGCATGAGACTCTTAATCTCAGGGTCGTGGGTTCGAGCCCACGTTGGGCGCTAGTTTCTTTGCCCGAGTGTTCCCATGTTACATCGCGCGTCGAAGCCTACGTATGCTTCTTCCCAGCCACCCTCGTTCTTTTTTTGGTGCACCATGCTGATCTTGTACACACGAGATGTCCTGCGCTAAGTAAAATTGCGCGTGCCCGGCTAGCTCAGTCGGTAGAGCATGAGACTCTTAATCTCAGGGTCGTGGGTTCGAGCCCCACGTTGGGCGCTGATTTCTTTGCCCGAGTGTTCCCATGTTACATCGCGCGTCGAAGCCTACGTATGCTTCTTCCCAGCCACCCTCGTTCTTTTTTTTGGTGCACCATGCTGATCTTGTACACACGAGATGTCCTGCGCTAAAGTAAAATTGCGCGTGCCCGGCTAGCTCAGTCGGTAGAGCATGAGACTCTTAATCTCAGGGTCGTGGGTTCGAGCCCCACGTTGGGCGCTATTTCTTTGCCCGAGTGTTCCCATGTTACATCGCGCGTAGAAGCCTACGTATGCTTCTTCCCAGCCAGCCTCGTTCTTTTTTTTGGTGCACCATGCTGATCTTGTACACACGAGATGTCCTGCGCTAAAGTAAAATTGCGCGTGCCCGGCTAGCTCAGTCGGTAGAGCATGAGACTCTTAATCTCAGGGTCGTGGGTTCGAGCCCCACGTTGGGCGCTGTTTTTTGCCCGAGTTTCCCATGATTACATCGCGCGTAGAAGCCTACGTATGCTTCTTCCCAGCCACCCTCGTTCTTTTTTTGGTGCACCATGCTGATCTTGTACACACGAGATGTCCTGCGCTAAAGTAAAATTGCGCGTGCCCGGCTAGCTCAGTCGGTAGAGCATGAGACTCTTAATCTCAGGGTCGTGGGTTCGAGCCCCACGTTGGGCGCTATTTCTTTGCCCGAGTGTTCCCATGTTACATCGCGCGTAGAAGCCTACGTATGCTTCTTCCCAGCCACCCTCGTTCTTTTTTTGGTGCACCATGCTGATCTTGTACACACGAGATGTCCTGCGCTAAGTAAAATTGCGCGTGCCCGGCTAGCTCAGTCGGTAGAGCATGAGACTCTTAATCTCAGGGTCGTGGGTTCGAGCCCCACGTTGGGCGCTATTTCTTTGCCCGAGTGTTCCCATGTTACATCGCGCGTAGAAGCCTACGTATGCTTCTTCCCAGCCACCCTCGTTCTTTTTTTGGTGCACCATGCTGATCTTGTACACACGAGATGTCCTGCGCTAAGTAAAATTGCGCGTGCCCGGCTAGCTCAGTCGGTAGAGCATGAGACTCTTAATCTCTGGGTAGTCGGTTGGAGCCCCACGTTGGGCGCTATTTCTTTGCCCGAGAGTTCCCATGTTACATCGCGCGTAGAAGCCTACGTATGCTTTCTTCCCAGCCACCCTCGTTCTTTTTTTGGTTCACCATGCTGATCTTGTACACACGAGATGTTCTGCGCAAAGTAAAATTGCGCGTGCCTGGCTAGCTCAGTCGGTAGAGCATGAGACTCTTAATCTCAGGGTCGTGGGTTCGAGCCCCACGTTGGGCGCTATTTCTTTGCCCGAGAGTTCCCATGTTTCATCGCGCGTAGAAGCCTACGTATGCTTCTTCCCAGCCACCCTCGTTCTTTTTTTGGTGCACCATGCTGATCTTGTACACACGAGATGTCCTGCGCTAAGTAAAATTGCGCGTGCCCGGCTAGCTCAGTCGGTAGAGCATGAGAACTCTTAATCTCGAGGGTCGTGGGTTCGAGCCCCACGTTGGGCGCTATTTCTTTGCCCGAGTGTTCCCATGTTACATCGCGCGTAGAAGCCTACGTATGCTTCTTCCCAGCCATCCTCGTTCTTTTTTTGGTGCACCATGCTGATCTTGTACACACGAGATTTCCTGCGCTAAGTAAAATTGCGCGTGCCCGGCTAGCTCAGTCGGTAGAGCATGAGACTCTTAATCTCAGGGTCGTGGGTTCGAGCCCCACGTTGGGCGCTATTTCTTTGCCCGAGAGTTCCCATGTTACATCGCGCGTAGAAGCCTACGTATGCTTCTTCCCAGCCACCCTCGTTCTTTTTTTGGTGCACCATGCTGATCTTGTACACACGAGATGTCCTGCGCTAAGTAAAATTGCGCGTGCCCGGCTAGCTCAGTCGGTAGAGCATGAGACTCTTAATCTCTGGGTAGTCGGTTCGAGCCCCACGTTGGGCGCTATTTCTTTGCCCGAGAGTTCCCATGTTACATCGCGCGTAGAAGCCTACGTATGCTTCTTCCCAGCCACCCTCGTTCTTTTTTTGGTGCACCATGCTGATCTTGTACACACGAGATGTCCTGCGCTAAGTAAAATTGCGCGTGCCCGGCTAGCTCAGTCGGTAGAGCATGAGACTCTTAATCTCAGGGTCGTGGGTTCGAGCCCCACGTTGGGCGCTATTTCTTTGCCCGAGTGTTCCCATGTTACATCGCGCGTCGAAGCCTACGTATGCTTCTTCCCAGCCACCCTCGTTCTTTTTTTGGTGCACCATGCTGATCCTGCTACACACGAGATGTCCTGCGCTAAGTAAAATTGCGCGTGCCCGGCTAGCTCAGTCGGTGGAGCATGAGACTCTTAATCTCTGGGTAGTCGGTTGGAGCCCCACGTTGGGCGCTATTTCTTTGCCCGAGAGTTCCCATGTTACATCGCGCGTAGAAGCCTACGTATGCTTCATTCCCAGCCAGCCTCGTTCTTTTTTTTTTGGTGCACCATGCTGATCTTGTACACACGAGATGTCCTGCGCTAAGTAAAATTGCGCGTGCCCGGCTAGCTCAGTCGGTAGAGCATGAGACTCTTAATCTCAGGGTCGTGGGTTCGAGCCCCACGTTGGGCGCTGTTTTTTTGCCCGAGTAGTTCCCATGTTACATCGCGCGTAGAAGCCTACGTATGCTTCTTCCCAGCCAGCCTCGTTCTTTTTTTGGTGCACCATGCTGATCTTGTACACACGAGATGTTCTGCGCAAAGTAAAATTGCGCGTGCCCGGCTAGCTCAGTCGGTAGAGCATGAGACTCTTAATCTCAGGGTCGTGGGTTCGAGCCCCACGTTGGGCGCTGTTTTTTGCCCGAGTGTTCCCATGTTACATCGCGCGTCGAAGTCCTACGTATGCTTCTTCCCAGCCAGCCTCGTTCTTTTTTTTGGTGCACCATGCTGATCTTGTACACACGAGATGTTCCTGCGCTAAGTAAAATTGCGCGTGCCCGGCTAGCTCAGTCGGTAGAGCATGAGACTCTTAATCTCAGGGTCGTGGGTTCGAGCCCCACGTTGGGCGCTGTTTTTTTGCCCGAGTGTTCCCATGTTACATCGCGCGTAGAAGCCTACGTATGCTTCTTCCCAGCCACCCTCGTTCTTTTTTTTGGTGCACCATGCTGATCTTGTACACACGAGATGTCCTGCGCTAAAGTAAAATTGCGCGTGCCCGGCTAGCTCAGTCGGTAGAGCATGAGACTCTTAATCTCAGGGTCGTGGGTTCGAGCCCCACGTTGGGCGCTGTTTCTTTGCCCGAGTAGTTCCCATGTTACATCGCGCGTCGAAGTCCTACGTATGCTTCTTCCCAGCCAGCCTCGTTCTTTTTTTTGGTGCACCATGCTGATCTTGTACACACGAGATGTCCTGCGCTAAGTAAAATTGCGCGTGCCCGGCTAGCTCAGTCGGTAGAGCATGAGACTCTTAATCTCAGGGTCGTGGGTTCGAGCCCCACGTTGGGCGCTGTTTTTTGCCCGAGAGTTCCCATGTTACATCGCGCGTAGAAGCCTACGTATGCTTCTTCCCAGCCACCCTCGTTCTTTTTTTGGTGCACCATGCTGATCTTGTACACACGAGATGTCCTGCGCTAAGTAAAATTGCGCGTGCCCGGCTAGCTCAGTCGGTAGAGCATGAGACTCTTAATCTCAGGGTCGTGGGTTCGAGCCCCACGTTGGGCGCTAGTTTCTTTGCCCGAGAGTTCCCATGTTACATCGCGCGTAGAAGCCTACGTATGCTTCTTCCCAGCCAGCCCTCGTTCTTTTTTTTGGTGCACCATGCTGATCTTGTACACACGAGATGTCCTGCGCTAAGTAAAATTGCGCGTGCCCGGCTAGCTCAGTCGGTAGAGCATGAGACTCTTAATCTCAGGGTCGTGGGTTCGAGCCCCACGTTGGGCGCTGTTTTTTTGCCCGAGAGTTCCCATGTTACATCGCGCGTAGAAGTCTACGTATGCTTCTTCCCAGCCAGCCCTCGTTCTTTTTTTGGTGCACCATGCTGATCTTGTACACACGAGATGTTCTGCGCTAAAGTAAAATTGCGCGTGCCCGGCTAGCTCAGTCGGTAGAGCATGAGACTCTTAATCTCAGGGTCGTGGGTTCGAGCCCCACGTTGGGCGCTGTTTCTTTGCCCGAGTAGTTCCCATGTTACATCGCGCGTAGAAGCCTACGTATGCTTCTTCCCAGCCACCCTCGTTCTTTTTTTTGGTGCACCATGCTGATCTTGTACACACGAGATGTCCTGCGCTAAGTAAAATTGCGCGTGCCCGGCTAGCTCAGTCGGTAGAGCATGAGACTCTTAATCTCAGGGTCGTGGGTTCGAGCCCCACGTTGGGCGCTGTTTCTTTGCCCGAGAGTTCCCATGTTACATCGCGCGTAGAAGCCTACGTATGCTTCTTCCCAGCCACCCTCGTTCTTTTTTTGGTGCACCATGCTGATCTTGTACACACGAGATGTCCTGCGCTAAGTAAAATTGCGCGTGCCCGGCTAGCTCAGTCGGTAGAGCATGAGACTCTTAATCTCAGGGTCGTGGGTTCGAGCCCCACGTTGGGCGCTGTTTTTTTGCCCGAGTGTTCCCATGTTACATCGCGCGTCGAAGCCTACGTATGCTTCTTCCCAGCCACCCTCGTTCTTTTTTTTGGTGCACCATGCTGATCTTGTACACACGAGATGTCCTGCGCTAAGTAAAATTGCGCGTGCCCGGCTAGCTCAGTCGGTAGAGCATGAGACTCTTAATCTCAGGGTCGTGGGTTCGAGCCCCACGTTGGGCGCTGTTTTTTGCCCGAGTGTTCCCATGTTACATCGCGCGTCGAAGCCTACGTATGCTTCTTCCCAGCCACCCTCGTTCTTTTTTTTGGTGCACCATGCTGATCTTGTACACACGAGATGTTCTGCGCTAAGTAAAATTGCGCGTGCCCGGCTAGCTCAGTCGGTAGAGCATGAGACTCTTAATCTCAGGGTCGTGGGTTCGAGCCCCACGTTGGGCGCTGTTTTTTTGCCCGAGTAGTTCCCATGTTACATCGCGCGTAGAAGCCTACGTATGCTTCTTCCCAGCCACCCTCGTTCTTTTTTTGGTGCACCATGCTGATCTTGTACACACGAGATGTCCTGCGCTAAGTAAAATTGCGCGTGCCCGGCTAGCTCAGTCGGTAGAGCATGAGACTCTTAATCTCAGGGTCGTGGGTTCGAGCCCCACGTTGGGCGCTGATTTCTTTGCCCGAGTGTTCCCATGTTACATCGCGCGTCGAAGCCTACGTATGCTTCTTCCCAGCCAGCCTCGTTCTTTTTTTTGGTGCACCATGCTGATCTTGTACACACGAGATGTTCTGCGCTAAGTAAAATTGCGCGTGCCCGGCTAGCTCAGTCGGTAGAGCATGAGACTCTTAATCTCAGGGTCGTGGGTTCGAGCCCCACGTTGGGCGCTGTTTTTTTGCCCGAGTAGTTCCCATGTTACATCGCGCGTCGAAGTCTACGTATGCTTCTTCCCAGCCACCCTCGTTCTTTTTTTTGGTGCACCATGCTGATCTTGTACACACGAGATGTCCTGCGCTAAGTAAAATTGCGCGTGCCCGGCTAGCTCAGTCGGTAGAGCATGAGACTCTTAATCTCAGGGTCGTGGGTTCGAGCCCCACGTTGGGCGCTGTTTTTTGCCCGAGAGTTTCCCATGTTACATCGCGCGTCGAAGCCTACGTATGCTTCTTCCCAGCCACCCTCGTTCTTTTTTTTGGTGCACCATGCTGATCTTGTACACACGAGATGTTCCTGCGCTAAAGTAAAATTGCGCGTGCCCGGCTAGCTCAGTCGGTAGAGCATGAGACTCTTAATCTCAGGGTCGTGGGTTCGAGCCCCACGTTGGGCGCTGTTTTTTTGCCCGAGTTTCCCATGTTACATCGCGCGTCGAAGCCTACGTATGCTTCTTCCCAGCCACCCTCGTTCTTTTTTTTGGTGCACCATGCTGATCTTGTACACACGAGATGTCCTGCGCTAAGTAAAATTGCGCGTGCCCGGCTAGCTCAGTCGGTAGAGCATGAGACTCTTAATCTCAGGGTCGTGGGTTCGAGCCCCACGTTGGGCGCTGTTTTTTGCCCGAGTAGTTCCCATGTTACATCGCGCGTAGAAGCCTACGTATGCTTCTTCCCAGCCACCCTCGTTCTTTTTTTTGGTGCACCATGCTGATCTTGTACACACGAGATGTCCTGCGCTAAGTAAAATTGCGCGTGCCCGGCTAGCTCAGTCGGTAGAGCATGAGACTCTTAATCTCAGGGTCGTGGGTTCGAGCCCCACGTTGGGCGCTAGTTTTTTGCCCGAGTGTTCCCATGTTACATCGCGCGTCGAAGCCTACGTATGCTTCTTCCCAGCCACCCTCGTTCTTTTTTTTGGTGCACCATGCTGATCTTGTACACACGAGATGTTCTGCGCTAAAGTAAAATTGCGCGTGCCCGGCTAGCTCAGTCGGTAGAGCATGAGACTCTTAATCTCAGGGTCGTGGGTTCGAGCCCCACGTTGGGCGCTAGTTTCTTTGCCCGAGTGTTCCCATGTTACATCGCGCGTCGAAGCCTACGTATGCTTCTTCCCAGCCACCCTCGTTCTTTTTTTTGGTGCACCATGCTGATCTTGTACACACGAGATGTCCTGCGCTAAGTAAAATTGCGCGTGCCCGGCTAGCTCAGTCGGTAGAGCATGAGACTCTTAATCTCAGGGTCGTGGGTTCGAGCCCCACGTTGGGCGCTAGTTTTTTGCCCGAGTGTTCCCATGTTACATCGCGCGTCGAAGCCTACGTATGCTTCTTCCCAGCCACCCTCGTTCTTTTTTTTGGTGCACCATGCTGATCTTGTACACACGAGATGTCCTGCGCTAAGTAAAATTGCGCGTGCCCGGCTAGCTCAGTCGGTAGAGCATGAGACTCTTAATCTCAGGGTCGTGGGTTCGAGCCCCACGTTGGGCGCTATTTCTTTGCCCGAGTGTTCCCATGTTACATCGCGCGTCGAAGCCTACGTATGCTTCTTCCCAGCCACCCTCGTTCTTTTTTTGGTGCACCATGCTGATCTTGTACACACGAGATGTCCTGCGCTAAGTAAAATTGCGCGTGCCCGGCTAGCTCAGTCGGTAGAGCATGAGACTCTTAATCTCAGGGTCGTGGGTTCGAGCCCCACGTTGGGCGCTGTTTTTTTGCCCGAGAGTTCCCATGTTACATCGCGCGTAGAAGCCTACGTATGCTTCTTCCCAGCCACCCTCGTTCTTTTTTTTGGTGCACCATGCTGATCTTGTACACACGAGATGTCCTGCGCTAAGTAAAATTGCGCGTGCCCGGCTAGCTCAGTCGGTAGAGCATGAGACTCTTAATCTCAGGGTCGTGGGTTCGAGCCCCACGTTGGGCGCTGTTTCTTTGCCCGAGTGTTCCCATGTTACATCGCGCGTCGAAGCCTACGTATGCTTCTTCCCAGCCACCCTCGTTCTTTTTTTTGGTGCACCATGCTGATCTTGTACACACGAGATGTCCTGCGCTAAGTAAAATTGCGCGTGCCCGGCTAGCTCAGTCGGTAGAGCATGAGACTCTTAATCTCAGGGTCGTGGGTTCGAGCCCCACGTTGGGCGCTGTTTTTTGCCCGAGTAGTTCCCATGTTACATCGCGCGTCGAAGCCTACGTATGCTTCTTCCCAGCCACCTCGTTCTTTTTTTTGGTGCACCATGCTGATCTTGTACACACGAGATGTTCCTGCGCTAAGTAAAATTGCGCGTGCCCGGCTAGCTCAGTCGGTAGAGCATGAGACTCTTAATCTCAGGGTCGTGGGTTCGAGCCCCACGTTGGGCGCTGTTTTTTGCCCAGAGTCTTCCCATGTTACATCGCGCGTCGAAGTCTACGTATGCTTCTTCCCAGCCACCCTCGTTCTTTCTTTTGGTGCACCATGCTGATCTTGTACACACGAGATGTCCTGCGCTAAGTAAAATTGCGCGTGCCCGGCTAGCTCAGTCGGTAGAGCATGAGACTCTTAATCTCAGGGTCGTGGGTTCGAGCCCCACGTTGGGCGCTGTTTTTTGCCCGAGTGTTCCCATGTTACATCGCGCGTCGAAGCCTACGTATGCTTCTTCCCAGCCACCCTCGTTCTTTTTTTGGTGCACCATGCTGATCTTGTACACACGAGATGTTCCTGCGCTAAGTAAAATTGCGCGTGCCCGGCTAGCTCAGTCGGTAGAGCATGAGACTCTTAATCTCAGGGTCGTGGGTTCGAGCCCCACGTTGGGCGCTGTTTTTTGCCCGAGTTTCCCATGTTACATCGCGCGTCGAAGCCTACGTATGCTTCTTCCCAGCCACCCTCGTTCTTTTTTTGGTGCACCATGCTGATCTTGTACACACGAGATGTTCTGCGCTAAGTAAAATTGCGCGTGCCCGGCTAGCTCAGTCGGTAGAGCATGAGACTCTTAATCTCAGGGTCGTGGGTTCGAGCCCCACGTTGGGCGCTGTTTTTTTGCCCGAGTAGTTCCCATGTTACATCGCGCGTCGAAGCCTACGTATGCTTCTTCCCAGCCACCCTCGTTCTTTTTTTGGTGCACCATGCTGATCTTGTACACACGAGATGTTCCTGCGCTAAGTAAAATTGCGCGTGCCCGGCTAGCTCAGTCGGTAGAGCATGAGACTCTTAATCTCAGGGTCGTGGGTTCGAGCCCCACGTTGGGCGCTGTTTTTTGCCCGAGTGTTCCCATGTTACATCGCGCGTAGAAGCCTACGTATGCTTCTTCCCAGCCACCCTCGTTCTTTTTTTTGGTGCACCATGCTGATCTTGTACACACGAGATGTCCTGCGCTAAGTAAAATTGCGCGTGCCCGGCTAGCTCAGTCGGTAGAGCATGAGACTCTTAATCTCAGGGTCGTGGGTTCGAGCCCCACGTTGGGCGCTGTTTTTTGCCCGAGTAGTTCCCATGTTACATCGCGCGTCGAAGCCTACGTATGCTTCTTCCCAGCCAGCCTCGTTCTTTTTTTTTGGTGCACCATGCTGATCTTGTACACACGAGATGTTCTGCGCTAAAGTAAAATTGCGCGTGCCCGGCTAGCTCAGTCGGTAGAGCATGAGACTCTTAATCTCAGGGTCGTGGGTTCGAGCCCCACGTTGGGCGCTATTTTTTTGCCCGAGAGTTCCCATGTTACATCGCGCGTAGAAGCCTACGTATGCTTCTTCCCAGCCACCCTCGTTCTTTTTTTTGGTGCACCATGCTGATCTTGTACACACGAGATGTCCTGCGCTAAGTAAAATTGCGCGTGCCCGGCTAGCTCAGTCGGTAGAGCATGAGACTCTTAATCTCAGGGTCGTGGGTTCGAGCCCCACGTTGGGCGCTGTTTTTTTGCCCGAGTAGTTCCCATGTTACATCGCGCGTCGAAGCCTACGTATGCTTCTTCCCAGCCACCCTCGTTCTTTTTTTTTGGTGCACCATGCTGATCTTGTACACACGAGATGTTCTGCGCTAAGTAAAATTGCGCGTGCCCGGCTAGCTCAGTCGGTAGAGCATGAGACTCTTAATCTCAGGGTCGTGGGTTCGAGCCCCACGTTGGGCGCTGTTTTTTTGCCCGAGTCTTCCCATGTTACATCGCGCGTCGAAGCCTACGTATGCTTCTTCCCAGCCACCCTCGTTCTTTTTTTTGGTGCACCATGCTGATCTTGTACACACGAGATGTTCTGCGCTAAGTAAAATTGCGCGTGCCCGGCTAGCTCAGTCGGTAGAGCATGAGACTCTTAATCTCAGGGTCGTCGGGTTTGAGCCCCACGTTGGGCGCTGTTTTTTGCCCGAAGTCTTCCCATGTTACATCGCGCGTCGAAGCCTACGTATGCTTCTTCCCAGCCACCCTCGTTCTTTTTTTTGGTGCACCATGCTGATCTTGTACACACGAGATGTTCTGCGCTAAGTAAAATATCGCGTGCCCGGCTAGCTCAGTCGGTAGAGCATGAGACTCTTAATCTCAGGGTCGTCGGTTCGAGCCCCACGTTGGGCGCTGTTTTTTGCCCGAGTGTTCCCATGTTACATCGCGCGTCGAAGCCTACGTATGCTTCTTCCCAGCCACCCTCGTTCTTTTTTTTGGTGCACCATGCTGATCTTGTACACACGAGATGTTCTGCGCTAAGTAAAATTGCGCGTGCCCGGCTAGCTCAGTCGGTAGAGCATGAGACTCTTAATCTCAGGGTCGTGGGTTCGAGCCCCACGTTGGGCGCTGTTTTTTGCCCGAGTCTTCCCATAGTTACATCGCGCGTCGAAGCCTACGTATGCTTCTTCCCAGCCACCCTCGTTCTTTTTTTTGGTGCACCATGCTGATCTTGTACACACGAGATGTTCTGCGCTAAGTAAAATTGCGCGTGCCCGGCTAGCTCAGTCGGTAGAGCATGAGACTCTTAATCTCAGGGTCGTCGGTTGGAGCCCCACGTTGGGCGCTATTTTTTTGCCCGAGTGCTTCCCATATTACATCGCGCGTCGAAGCCTACGTATGCTTCTTCCCAGCCACCCTCGTTCTTTTTTTTGGTGCACCATGCTGATCTTGTACACACGAGATGTTCTGCGCTAAGTAAAATATCGCGTGCCCGGCTAGCTCAGTCGGTAGAACATGAGACTCTTAATCTCAGGGTCGTGGGTTGGAGCCCCACGTTGGGCGCTGTTTTTTTGCCCGAGTCTTCCCATGTTACATCGCGTGTCGAAGCCTACGTATGCTTCTTCCCAGCCACCCTCGTTCTTTTTTTTGGTGCACCATGCTGATCTTGTACACACGAGATGTTCTGCGCTAAGTAAAATATCGCGTGCTCGGCTAGCTCAGTCGGTAGAGCATGAGACTCTTAATCTCAGGGTCGTGGGTTCGAGCCCCACGTTGGGCGCTGTTTTTTGCCCGAGTCTTCCCATGTTACATCGCGCGTCGAAGCCTACGTATGCTTCTTCCCAGCCACCCTCGTTCTTTTTTTTGGTGCACCATGCTGATCTTGTACACACGAGATGTTCTGCGCTAAGTAAAATATCGCGTGCCCGGCTAGCTCAGTCGGTAGAACATGAGACTCTTAATCTCAGGGTCGTCGGTTGGAGCCCCACGTTGGGCGCTGTTTTTTTGCCCGAGTCTTCCCATGTTACATCGCGTGTCGAAGCCTACGTATGCTTCTTCCCAGCCACCCTCGTTCTTTTTTTGGTGCACCATGCTGATCTTGTACACACGAGATGTCTGCGCTAAGTAAAATATCGCGTGCCCGGCTAGCTCAGTCGGTAGAGCATGAGACTCTTAATCTCAGGGTCGTGGGTTCGGAGCCCCACGTTGGGCGCTGTTTTTTGCCGAGTCTTCCCATGTTACATCGCGTGTCGAAGCCTACGTATGCTTCTTCCCAGCCACCCTCGTTCTTTTTTTTGGTGGCACCATGCTGATCTTGTACACACGAGATGTTCTGCGCTAAGTAAAATATCGCGTGCCCGGCTAGCTCAGTCGGTAGAAGCATGAGACTCTTAATCTCAGGGTCGTGGGTTCGAGCCCCACGTTGGGCGCTGTTTTTTTGCCCGAGTCTTCCCATGTTACATCGCGTGTCGAAGCCTACGTATGCTTCTTCCCAGCCACCCTCGTTCTTTTTTTTGGTGCACCATGCTGATCTTGTACACACGAGATGTTCTGCGCTAAGTAAAATATCGCGTGCCCGGCTAGCTCAGTCGGTAGAGCATGAGACTCTTAATCTCAGGGTCGTCGGTTCGAGCCCCACGTTGGGCGCTGTTTTTTGCCCGAGTCTTCCCATGTTACATCGCGTGTCGAAGCCTACGTATGCTTCTTCCCAGCCACCCTCGTTCTTTTTTTGGTGCACCATGCTGATCTTGTACACACGAGATGTTCTGCGCTAAGTAAAATTCGCGTGCCCGGCTAGCTCAGTCGGTAGAGCATGAGACTCTTAATCTCAGGGTCGTGGGTTCGAGCCCCACGTTGGGCGCTGTTTTTTTGCCCGAGTCTTCCCATGTTACATCGCGCGTCGAAGCCTACGTATGCTTCTTCCCAGCCACCCTCGTTCTTTTTTTTGGTGCACCATGCTGATCTTGTACACACGAGATGTTCTGCGCTAAGTAAAATATCGCGTGCCCGGCTAGCTCAGTCGGTAGAAGCATGAGACTCTTAATCTCAGGGTCGTCGGTTCGGAGCCCCACGTTGGGCGCTGTTTTTTTGCCCGAGTCTTCCCATGTTACATCGCGCGTCGAAGCCTACGTATGCTTCTTCCCAGCCACCCTCGTTCTTTTTTTTGGTGCACCATGCTGATCTTGTACACACGAGATGTTCTGCGCTAAGTAAAATATCGCGTGCCCGGCTAGCTCAGTCGGTAGAGCATGAGACTCTTAATCTCAGGGTCGTCGGTTGGAGCCCCACGTTGGGCGCTGTTTTTTGCCCGAGTCTTCCCATGTTACATCGCGTGTCGAAGCCTACGTATGCTTCTTCCCAGCCACCCTCGTTCTTTTTTTGGTGCACCATGCTGATCTTGTACACACGAGATGTTCTGCGCTAAGTAAAATATCGCGTGCCCGGCTAGCTCAGTCGGTAGAAGCATGAGACTCTTAATCTCAGGGTCGTCGGTTCGAGCCCCACGTTGGGCGCTGTTTTTTTGCCCGAGTCTTCCCATGTTACATCGCGCGTCGAAGCCTACGTATGCTTCTTCCCAGCCACCCTCGTTCTTTTTTTTGGTGCACCATGCTGATCTTGTACACACGAGATGTTCTGCGCTAAGTAAAATATCGCGTGCCCGGCTAGCTCAGTCGGTAGAAGCATGAGACTCTTAATCTCAGGGTCGTCGGGTTCGAGCCCCACGTTGGGCGCTGTTTTTTTGCCCGAGTCTTCCCATGTTACATCGCGCGTCGAAGCCTACGTATGCTTCTTCCCAGCCACCCTCGTTCTTTTTTTTGGTGCACCATGCTGATCTTGTACACACGAGATGTTCTGCGCTAAGTAAAATATCGCGTGCCCGGCTAGCTCAGTCGGTAGAACATGAGACTCTTAATCTCAGGGTCGTCGGGTTGGAGCCCCACGTTGGGCGCTGTTTTTTTGCCCGAGTCTTCCCATGTTACATCGCGTGTCGAAGCCTACGTATGCTTCTTCCCAGCCACCCTCGTTCTTTTTTTTGGTGCACCATGCTGATCTTGTACACACGAGATGTTCTGCGCTAAGTAAAATATCGCGTGCCCGGCTAGCTCAGTCGGTAGAGCATGAGACTCTTAATCTCAGGGTCGTGGGTTCGAGCCCCACGTTGGGCGCTGTTTTTTGCCCGAGTCTTCCCATGTTACATCGCGTGTCGAAGCCTACGTATGCTTCTTCCCAGCCACCCTCGTTCTTTTTTTTGGTGCACCATGCTGATCTTGTACACACGAGATGTTCTGCGCTAAGTAAAATATCGCGTGCCCGGCTAGCTCAGTCGGTAGAGACATGAGACTCTTAATCTCAGGGTCGTCGGTTGGAGCCCCACGTTGGGCGCTGTTTTTTTGCCCGAGTCTTCCCATGTTACATCGCGTGTCGAAGCCTACGTATGCTTCTTCCCAGCCACCCTCGTTCTTTTTTTTGGTGCACCATGCTGATCTTGTACACACGAGATGTTCTGCGCTAAGTAAAATATCGCGTGCCCGGCTAGCTCAGTCGGTAGAGCATGAGACTCTTAATCTCAGGGTCGTGGGTTCGAGCCCCACGTTGGGCGCTGTTTTTTTGCCCGAGTCTTCCCATGTTACATCGCGTGTCGAAGCCTACGTATGCTTCTTCCCAGCCACCCTCGTTCTTTTTTTTTGGTGCACCATGCTGATCTTGTACACACGAGATGTTCTGCGCTAAGTAAAATATCGCGTGCCCGGCTAGCTCAGTCGGTAGAAGCATGAGACTCTTAATCTCAGGGTCGTCGGGTTGAGCCCCACGTTGGGCGCTGTTTTTTGCCCGAGTCTTCCCATGTTACATCGCGTGTCGAAGCCTACGTATGCTTCTTCCCAGCCACCCTCGTTCTTTTTTTTGGTGCACCATGCTGATCTTGTACACACGAGATGTTCTGCGCTAAGTAAAATATCGCGTGCCCGGCTAGCTCAGTCGGTAGAACATGAGACTCTTAATCTCAGGGTCGTCGGTTGGAGCCCCACGTTGGGCGCTGTTTTTTGCCCGAGTCTTCCCATGTTACATCGCGTGTCGAAGCCTACGTATGCTTCTTCCCAGCCACCCTCGTTCTTTTTTTGGTGCACCATGCTGATCTTGTACACACGAGATGTTCTGCGCTAAGTAAAATATCGCGTGCCCGGCTAGCTCAGTCGGTAGAGCATGAGACTCTTAATCTCAGGGTCGTCGGTTGGAGCCCCACGTTGGGCGCTGTTTTTTGCCCGAGTCTTCCCATGTTACATCGCGTGTCGAAGCCTACGTATGCTTCTTCCCAGCCACCCTCGTTCTTTTTTTGGTGCACCATGCTGATCTTGTACACACGAGATGTTCTGCGCTAAGTAAAATATCGCGTGCCCGGCTAGCTCAGTCGGTAGAGCATGAGACTCTTAATCTCAGGGTCGTGGGTTCGAGCCCCACGTTGGGCGCTGTTTTTTTGCCCGAGTCTTCCCATGTTACATCGCGCGTCGAAGCCTACGTATGCTTCTTCCCAGCCACCCTCGTTCTTTTTTTTGGTGCACCATGCTGATCTTGTACACACGAGATGTTCTGCGCTAAGTAAAATATCGCGTGCCCGGCTAGCTCAGTCGGTAGAGCATGAGACTCTTAATCTCAGGGTCGTGGGTTGGAGCCCCACGTTGGGCGCTGTTTTTTTGCCCGAGTCTTCCCATGTTACATCGCGTGTCGAAGCCTACGTATGCTTCTTCCCAGCCACCCTCGTTCTTTTTTTTGGTGCACCATGCTGATCTTGTACACACGAGATGTTCTGCGCTAAGTAAAATATCGCGTGCCCGGCTAGCTCAGTCGGTAGAACATGAGACTCTTAATCTCAGGGTCGTGGGTTCGAGCCCCACGTTGGGCGCTGTTTTTTGCCCGAGTCTTCCCATGTTACATCGCGTGTCGAAGCCTACGTATGCTTCTTCCCAGCCACCCTCGTTCTTTTTTTTTGGTGCACCATGCTGATCTTGTACACACGAGATGTTCTGCGCTAAGTAAAATATCGCGTGCCCGGCTAGCTCAGTCGGTAGAGCATGAGACTCTTAATCTCAGGGTCGTGGGTTCGAGCCCCACGTTGGGCGCTGTTTTTTTGCCCGAGTCTTCCCATGTTACATCGCGTGTCGAAGCCTACGTATGCTTCTTCCCAGCCACCCTCGTTCTTTTTTTTGGTGCACCATGCTGATCTTGTACACACGAGATGTTCTGCGCTAAGTAAAATATCGCGTGCCGGCTAGCTCAGTCGGTAGAACATGAGACTCTTAATCTCAGGGTCGTCGGGTTGGAGCCCCACGTTGGGCGCTGTTTTTTTGCCCGAGTCTTCCCATGTTACATCGCGTGTCGAAGCCTACGTATGCTTCTTCCCAGCCACCCTCGTTCTTTTTTTTTGGTGCACCATGCTGATCTTGTACACACGAGATGTTCTGCGCTAAGTAAAATATCGCGTGCCCGGCTAGCTCAGTCGGTAGAGCATGAGACTCTTAATCTCAGGGTCGTGGGTTCGAGCCCCACGTTGGGCGCTGTTTTTTTGCCCGAGTCTTCCCATGTTACATCGCGTGTCGAAGCCTACGTATGCTTCTTCCCAGCCACCCTCGTTCTTTTTTTTGGTGCACCATGCTGATCTTGTACACACGAGATGTTCTGCGCTAAGTAAAATATCGCGTGCCCCGGCTAGCTCAGTCGGTAGAACATGAGACTCTTAATCTCAGGGTCGTCGGTTGGAGCCCCACGTTGGGCGCTGTTTTTTGCCCGAGTCTTCCCATGTTACATCGCGTGTCGAAGCCTACGTATGCTTCTTCCCAGCCACCCTCGTTCTTTTTTTTGGTGCACCATGCTGATCTTGTACACACGAGATGTTCTGCGCTAAGTAAAATATCGCGTGCCCGGCTAGCTCAGTCGGTAGAGCATGAGACTCTTAATCTCAGGGTCGTGGGTTCGAGCCCCACGTTGGGCGCTGTTTTTTTGCCCGAGTCTTCCCATGTTACATCGCGCGTCGAAAGCCTACGTATGCTTCTTCCCAGCCACCCTCGTTCTTTTTTTTGGTGCACCATGCTGATCTTGTACACACGAGATGTTCTGCGCTAAGTAAAATATCGCGTGCCCGGCTAGCTCAGTCGGTAGAAGCATGAGACTCTTAATCTCAGGGTCGTGGGTTCGAGCCCCACGTTGGGCGCTGTTTTTTGCCCGAGTCTTCCCATGTTACATCGCGCGTCGAAGCCTACGTATGCTTCTTCCCAGCCACCCTCGTTCTTTTTTTTGGTGCACCATGCTGATCTTGTACACACGAGATGTTCTGCGCTAAGTAAAATATCGCGTGCCCGGCTAGCTCAGTCGGTAGAGCATGAGACTCTTAATCTCAGGGTCGTGGGTTGCGAGCCCCACGTTGGGCGCTGTTTTTTTGCCCGAGTCTTCCCATGTTACATCGCGTGTCGAAGCCTACGTATGCTTCTTCCCAGCCACCCTCGTTCTTTTTTTTGGTGCACCATGCTGATCTTGTACACACGAGATGTTCTGCGCTAAGTAAAATATCGCGTGCCCGGCTAGCTCAGTCGGTAGAGCATGAGACTCTTAATCTCAGGGTCGTGGGTTGGAGCCCCACGTTGGGCGCTGTTTTTTGCCCGAGTCTTCCCATGTTACATCGCGTGTCGAAGCCTACGTATGCTTCTTCCCAGCCACCCTCGTTCTTTTTTTGGTGCACCATGCTGATCTTGTACACACGAGATGTTCTGCGCTAAGTAAATATCGCGTGCCCGGCTAGCTCAGTCGGTAGAAGCATGAGACTCTTAATCTCAGGGTCGTGGGTTCGAGCCCCACGTTGGGCGCTGTTTTTTGCCCGAGTCTTCCCATGTTACATCGCGTGTCGAAGCCTACGTATGCTTCTTCCCAGCCACCCTCGTTCTTTTTTTGGTGCACCATGCTGATCTTGTACACACGAGATGTTCTGCGCTAAGTAAAATATCGCGTGCCCGGCTAGCTCAGTCGGTAGAACATGAGACTCTTAATCTCAGGGTCGTGGGTTCGAGCCCCACGTTGGGCGCTGTTTTTTGCCCGAGTCTTCCCATGTTACATCGCGTGTCGAAGCCTACGTATGCTTCTTCCCAGCCACCCTCGTTCTTTTTTTTGGTGCACCATGCTGATCTTGTACACACGAGATGTTCTGCGCTAAGTAAAATATCGCGTGCCCGGCTAGCTCAGTCGGTAGAAGCATGAGACTCTTAATCTCAGGGTCGTGGGTTCGAGCCCCACGTTGGGCGCTGTTTTTTTGCCCGAGTCTTCCCATGTTACATCGCGTGTCGAAGCCTACGTATGCTTCTTCCCAGCCACCCTCGTTCTTTTTTTTGGTGCACCATGCTGATCTTGTACACACGAGATGTTCTGCGCTAAGTAAAATATCGCGTGCCCGGCTAGCTCAGTCGGTAGAACATGAGACTCTTAATCTCAGGGTCGTCGGTTGGAGCCCCACGTTGGGCGCTGTTTTTTTGCCCGAGTCTTCCCATGTTACATCGCGTGTCGAAGCCTACGTATGCTTCTTCCCAGCCACCCTCGTTCTTTTTTTTGGTGCACCATGCTGATCTTGTACACACGAGATGTTCTGCGCTAAGTAAAATATCGCGTGCCCGGCTAGCTCAGTCGGTAGAGCATGAGACTCTTAATCTCAGGGTCGTCGGGTTGGAGCCCCACGTTGGGCGCTGTTTTTTGCCCGAGTCTTCCCATGTTACATCGCGTGTCGAAGCCTACGTATGCTTCTTCCCAGCCACCCTCGTTCTTTTTTTTGGTGCACCATGCTGATCTTGTACACACGAGATGTTCTGCGCTAAGTAAAATATCGCGTGCCCGGCTAGCTCAGTCGGTAGAACATGAGACTCTTAATCTCAGGGTCGTCGGTTCGAGCCCCACGTTGGGCGCTGTTTTTTGCCCGAGTCTTCCCATGTTACATCGCGTGTCGAAGCCTACGTATGCTTCTTCCCAGCCACCCTCGTTCTTTTTTTTGGTGCACCATGCTGATCTTGTACACACGAGATGTTCTGCGCTAAGTAAATATCGCGTGCCCGGCTAGCTCAGTCGGTAGAACATGAGACTCTTAATCTCAGGGTCGTCGGTTCGAGCCCCACGTTGGGCGCTGTTTTTTTGCCCGAGTCTTCCCATGTTACATCGCGTGTCGAAGCCTACGTATGCTTCTTCCCAGCCACCCTCGTTCTTTTTTTTGGTGCACCATGCTGATCTTGTACACACGAGATGTTCTGCGCTAAGTAAAATATCGCGTGCCCGGCTAGCTCAGTCGGTAGAACATGAGACTCTTAATCTCAGGGTCGTCGGTTCGAGCCCCACGTTGGGCGCTGTTTTTTGCCCGAGTCTTCCCATGTTACATCGCGTGTCGAAGCCTACGTATGCTTCTTCCCAGCCACCCTCGTTCTTTTTTTTGGTGCACCATGCTGATCTTGTACACACGAGATGTTCTGCGCTAAGTAAAATATCGCGTGCCCGGCTAGCTCAGTCGGTAGAACATGAGACTCTTAATCTCAGGGTCGTCGGTTGGAGCCCCACGTTGGGCGCTGTTTTTTGCCCGAGTCTTCCCATGTTACATCGCGTGTCGAAGCCTACGTATGCTTCTTCCCAGCCACCCTCGTTCTTTTTTTGGTGCACCATGCTGATCTTGTACACACGAGATGTTCTGCGCTAAGTAAAATATCGCGTGCCCGGCTAGCTCAGTCGGTAGAAGCATGAGACTCTTAATCTCAGGGTCGTCGGGTTCGAGCCCCACGTTGGGCGCTGTTTTTTTGCCCGAGTCTTCCCATGTTACATCGCGTGTCGAAGCCTACGTATGCTTCTTCCCAGCCACCCTCGTTCTTTTTTTTGGTGCACCATGCTGATCTTGTACACACGAGATGTTCTGCGCTAAGTAAAATATCGCGTGCCCGGCTAGCTCAGTCGGTAGAACATGAGACTCTTAATCTCAGGGTCGTCGGTTGGAGCCCCACGTTGGGCGCTGTTTTTTGCCCGAGTCTTCCCATGTTACATCGCGTGTCGAAGCCTACGTATGCTTCTTCCCAGCCACCCTCGTTCTTTTTTTTGGTGCACCATGCTGATCTTGTACACACGAGATGTTCTGCGCTAAGTAAAATATCGCGTGCCCGGCTAGCTCAGTCGGTATAGAACATGAGACTCTTAATCTCAGGGTCGTCGGTTGGAGCCCACGTTGGGCGCTGTTTTTTTGCCCGAGTCTTCCCATGTTACATCGCGTGTCGAAAGCCTACGTATGCTTCTTCCCAGCCACCCTCGTTCTTTTTTTTGGTGCACCATGCTGATCTTGTACACACGAGATGTTCTGCGCTAAGTAAAATATCGCGTGCCCGGCTAGCTCAGTCGGTAGAACATGAGACTCTTAATCTCAGGGTCGTCGGGTTCGAGCCCCACGTTGGGGCTGTTTTTTTGCCCGAGCTCTGCATTTTACGATCGCGTGTCGAAGCCTACATTATGCTTCTTCCCCAAGCCACCCTCGTTCTTTTTTTTGGTGCACCATGCTGATCTTGTACACACGAGATGTTCTGCGCTAAGTGAAATATCGCGTGCTCGGCTAGCTCAGTCGGTAGAAGCATGAGACTCTTAATCTCAGGGTCGTGGGTTCGAGCCCCACGTTGGGCGCTGTTTTTTTGCCCGAGTCTTTGCCATTTTACATCGCGCGTCGAAGCCTACGTATGCTTCTTCTCAGCCACCCTCGTTCTTTTTTTTGGTGCACCATGCTGATCTTGTACACACGAGATGTTCTGCGCTAAGTAAAATATCGCGTGCCCGGCTAGCTCAGTCGGTAGAACATGAGACTCTTAATCTCAGGGTCGTCGGTTGGAGCCCCACGTTGGGCGCTGTTTTTTGCCCCGAGTCTTCCCATGTTTACACGAGTGTCGAACCTACGTATGCTTCTTTCCCAGCCACCCTCGTTCTTTTTTTTGGTGCACCATGCGGATCTTGTAACACACGAGATGTTCTGCGCTAAGTAAATATCGCGCTCGCCGGCTAGCTCAGTCGGGCCGTAGAACATGAGACTCTTAATCCTCAGGGTCGTCGGTTGGAGCCCCACGTTGGGCGCTGTTTTTTTGCCCGAGTCTTCCATGTTACATCGCGTGTCGAAGCCTACGTATGCTTCTTCCCAGCCACCCTCGTTCTTTTTTTGGTGCACCATGCTGATTCTTGTACACACGAGATGTTCTGCGCTAAGTAAAATATCCGCGTGCCCAGGCTAGCTTCAGTCGGTAGAACATGATACTCTAATCTCAGGGTGTCGGTTAGCCCCCACGTTGGGCGCTGTTTTTTTGCCCGAGTCTTCCCATGTACATCGCGGGTCGAAGCCTACGTATGCTTCTTCCCAGCCACCCTCGTTCTTTTTTTTGGTGCACCATGCTGATCTTGTACACACGAGATCTGCGCTAAGTAAATATCGCGTGCCCGGCTAGCTCAGTCGGTAGAGCATGAGACTCTTAATCTCAGGGTCGTGGGTTCGAGCCCCACGTTGGGCGCTGTTTTTTTGCCCGAGTCTTCCCATGTTACATCGCGCGTCGAAGCCTACGTATGCTTCTTCCCAGCCACCCTCGTTCTTTTTTTTTGGTGCACCATGCTGATCTTGTACACACGAGATGTTCTGCGCTAAGTAAAATATCGCGTGCCCGGCTAGCTCAGTCGGTAGAGACATGAGACTCTTAATCTCAGGGTCGTGGTTCGAGCCCCACGTTGGGCGCTGTTTTTTTGCCCGAGTCTTCCCATGTTACATCGCGTGTCGAAGCCTACGTATGCTTCTTCCCAGCCACCCTCGTTCTTTTTTTTGGTGGCACCATGCTGATCTTGTACACACGAGATGTTCTGCGCTAAGTAAAATATCGCGTGCCCGGCTAGCTCAGTCGGTAGAACATGAGACTCTTAATCTCAGGGTCGTCGGTTCGAGCCCCACGTTGGGCGCTGTTTTTTGCCCGAGTCTTCCCATGTTACATCGCGTGTCGAAGCCTACGTATGCTTCTTCCCAGCCACCCTCGTTCTTTTTTTTGGTGCACCATGCTGATCTTGTACACACGAGATGTTCTGCGCTAAGTAAAATATCGCGTGCCCGGCTAGCTCAGTCGGTAGAGCATGAGACTCTTAATCTCAGGTCGTGGGTCGAGCCCCACGTTGGGCGCTGTTTTTTTGCCCGAGTCTTCCCATGTACATCGCGCGTCGAAGCCTACGTATGCTTCTTCCCAGCCACCCTCGTTCTTTTTTTTTTTGGTGACACCATGCTGATCTTGTACACACGAGATGTTCTGCGCTAAGTAAAATATCGCGTGCCCGGCTAGCTCAGTCGGTAGAGCATGAGACTCTTAATCTCAGGGTCGTGGGTTCGAGCCCCACGTTGGGCG